>VZUI01002383.1:0-44885 GCA_013401135.1 Cettia cetti
GAGGGGCCGGGCCGCCTCCCGGGGCCGCCCGACGGAGCCGCGCCCCGCAGAGCGGCCTGGGCCAAGCGCCTGGCGCGGAGACTGCGAGGTGAGGGAGCCCCGGCCGCGCACCCCACACTCCTTTGCCCCTGTCCTTTTCCATCCATCCTCGCCTGTGTCTTTGTGTCCCCATCTCTTCGTCCACGTCTGTCTTCCGATCCCCGTCCCGGTTATGTCCCTCAGCACATGCACCCACACCTCGCTCCTTTCCCCACCTCTCTGCCTCCCAGGTCTTACTCCTGGCTGCTTTTCGTGTAAATTACTCCTGCGTAGGGAGGTTTAGGTTGGACATAAGTAGGAATTTCTTCACAGACATTGGAATGGACTGCCCAGGGAGGTGGTGGAGTCACCGTCTCTGGAGGTGTTTAAGGAAAGGCTGGGTGTGGTACTTGATGCCATGGTCAAGTCGAGGTGGTGATGTTGGGTCACAGGTTGGACATGGTGATCTTCAGAGGTCTTTTCCAGCCTGGGCTTTCTGACCCCCCAACTCTTTTTGGAGAGTTGGAGTGGAATGCTTGTGCTTCTCTCTTTCTCAGAATCCCCGTTCTATAGAAGAGTTGGTTTGGATGGCATGGGATACTTGGAGTGGATTACTGGGAGGGTGTTTGAATCACTTTTTCTTTTCTGCAGTATTGTGCAGTGCCTTGGTGCTGCTCTTGTCAGTCAAGGGCTGCCTGTTGTCACAGAGCTGGGTGACCAGGGACAGAGCTGGAAGCAAAACTGGGCACACATCGAGTGAACATTTGGGGTGTCGTTCAAAGCTTACTGCATTTAACTCCCTACTGAGCTGGCCTTGTACAGGGTTGATTTGACAACAGCAGAGACCATGCTGGATGGGGAGTCCTTTGGATTTAAGGTTGTGGTAGCACATTGAGAAACCCTCCTTTCTTTTCAGAGAAGCTCAAAATGTCTGCTTCAAACTGCGAGGATTTTAAACAGAGCATTGTTTAAGTGTTGGGCAAAATCTTTATAGTTATGCAGCTGTAGAAAAAGCAAACCATATTTAGAAAATAAAGATTCTTCTTCTGAGATGTGGATTTTCTGAAGTGGGAGATGGTACTGCTACTGGCTGCCACGGAATCGGTGGAACTATCAAAACAAACTTGACTTTAAGCAAGGATTTGTACCTTCTCTGCTTTTCATGTGTATTTAAAGATTGTTTGCTGTAATGATTTCTGTGGCTTCTCCTGTATTGCACCCTCTTGAACATTGCAATATCTTAGTGGTATGCAAGTCAGACTTGCAGAGATTATGGAATAGAGCATGTTTTCTTTTTAGCAGATTTTATTGGGACCATGTTCAATGACCCAAGTCACTTCATAACAAGAAACCAGAATAACCAGGAAAAACTGACAGGACCTTCAATGACAGCTTGCACTTTACTTGCTGTGAGCTAATGAAAGAAAAACGCAGAGAGGATTTAAAGTATTGGGATTTTGGTAATTGCAGCTGTTGGGGAAACTGTAACAGGAGTTACTAAGTGAATAGAAAGTCAGCTCCTTCAGACTATCAGCATTTTAGGTTCTTTTTATGTGGATTCTGTTCAGATTCTGTTCAGATTCTAATGTGTCTGTGAAGTGCCTTTAGTTCCTCTAGTTTTACAGACCTCTTCAGCAAATATCCCAGATACTGGGAGGAGAAGAGGGGCTGACTATTCTTCTCTGTTAAGGAGGAAGTTACCAGAAGTTTTGATGGGTAAAAACAAGGTGTGTTTCCAGAGCCATCCTGGAAAGGTAATCCTGCCCTGTAGAGCTGTACTTGGTCACCCAGTGCTGTCATATCCTCATGTGTGTCATCATTGGTGTGTGCTGGGGATTTCTTGAAAAGTTTTCTTAGTTAATGTTAAATGAAGGTACAAAATACCCTTCCCAGTCACTCATTAATTGTTACTTTCTTGAAGACTGCTGCATACAGAATGAGCACGAGCAACTGTTAGTTGCAGATTTATTTGATAAAAGTACACAGATTCACAGTGATAACAGTACACAGTGAAAAAGTTGATGAATAGCATATGTATATAAGGAAACAAAACAGTTTTGTTGCTTGCAGCAGATGTCAAATCCAGCACTGCTTACCTCTGCTGTGTTTGATGCATCTAAGTCAATATTCTAATAAGGGAAAAAAGGAAATAACATATGTATATTGCAGAAATATAACAGCTAATGAAAGCTTCAAGCTAGCTGATGGGCAAATTCATTGTTCACTTAGCACAAAGAACATTGTATGATTCCTGGTTCCATTTGGTTGGGTTTTTTCTTTGCTGTAACTTTCTGTTCTTTGCTGACTTGACTCCTAACAAGAGTCTAATATGACAGAGTTTGAGTTTGGAAGCTTTCTGCTTCTGCTCACCACATTTCTTATTGGTGAGTAATGTGCTGACAGCCAGGACTTGGCTTTCTTGCCAGCTTAGCTCACTGGCTTTTCCAGCCTTTCCTTCCTCTCTTCCACAATGTTTTCCTGCCTTTATTATGAGGGTTGCTAGTGCAACGTAGTGCTGTGATAGAGGCTGAATTTGTTGAGTTATTATTATTAGTGACTCTGTAAATGTTCTTGGATTTGTGTTTTTGTCTTCAAGAATGACCTAATGGGGAGGATTTGGCATTCAGTGTAGTAAAGTTGCAGTCTTTATCTGCACATTTTCAAACTTGGCCTAAAAGAACAGCTTTGAAAAAGCTCTCTTACTTGGGGGCTGACACTAGGGAAGGCCCTAAGTTACTAATTAAGCCATGTGAACAGAGGTTAATACTAAAACTGTTAGTGCTTGCTGTGCCTATGAAAGAGAAGTTTCCAGGTTTATATCACAGCTTAAAAATGTGGTAGCTGAAAGGCTTCAAGAAACATCTGACACTTTTTTTTTTTTTCTCATTTATGCAGGTAGAAGGGAAGAGCTTCCTTATTCCCCTCCCTGTTAGCAAGCAAAAGTCTGCCACAGGCAGCTTAGCCCTTTGTCTTAGTCTTACAGCAGTGGTTGCAGATTGACTGGATTTATGCTTCATTTTCAGCTTTATAATGTGTTTTGGCTAGCCCTTGTTCCTGTTCCATTTCAAATTACTGTGGTATGTTTGATGGATCCAAGATTTTGCCTGGGGAGTTTGAGGTTACTGCATTTCCATCTATTGAAAATGTAAAGGGTATTTTGAAAGGTTGACTGTTTAAAACACCTGAAAAGGATGGAAGCTTACTGCAGTTCTCTAGGACTGCATTTTTAGTTTTAAACGCTTTTTCTCTCATCAGAAACTAAAGTAAAATTGCCTTGCTTTAGTTTTAAATGAGGAGAAGCTCCGTGAAGGGAACAGTCTGAGCATCAGCAGCTGTTCTCAGCTTTTTTTTCTGTTCTGTACTAGGCATAGGAAATAAGAATGGTGGCTGCTAACTGCATTTTGTTTCAAGGTGGTTATACCTTTTAGAGACTCCATTTAAAAGATCATTTTCTGTTACCCATGCAGAAGGGATCACCAGAGTTCAATAGCTTCTCTCCCTGTCTTTTTGGGAATGTCAAGCATTATATGAAGTGAGGAACAGGCAGAAACAGTTCAGCTGATGCAGTTGCTCAAACTGACACCTAGACTGGGCAGCAGTTGCTCATTTAGGCTGCTACTGATGTTTAATCGATAACTCTTTGTTGTGCAGGGAAAGAAACCATGCAGAAATGCTCACCAACATCCCTGCTGTGTCTTTTGCCTACCTGGAAGGGGAAGGTTATGATTTAAAAATATATGATTATGTGTTTCAAAAATATGTTTGACTCAAGTATCCTCCTTTCATGTAAAAAATTAAGACTGCTTCTAAAGGCTCAATAATGAATGTGCATTTTCATTCATTGAACAATGATTTTCATGTTTAAAAGAAAAAATACCAAAGCACTGCACTTCCATTTCTTGAAGGATGGGTGCGTGTGCATGTCTCTGTATCCTTTTATCTGGTTTTGTTCCACGTAGTTCTAAGCAACAGCTCTTCTGCCAGTCTTCCACAGATTCTGTTAGAGTTCTTCTGAGCTGTTCCTAAATTATTATGGTATCTCATTGGTAGTTAATAGTGCCTCGGGCCCCATTCTGTCTACCTGCAAGCTCCTCTTGCTTGAACTGAGATCACTTTAAAATCCATAGAAGAACCTGCAGCAATGACACAGGTTAAGCCTTCAGCACCACTTACTGTGTCACTTGTGTGTCTGTACCAGACATCTGTGCACATCATTATATATATATATATTTTTTTTTTTTTTTTCCTTTTCAGGTCTGTGGGGGACAAGGCTCATGGAAGAGAGCAACACCAGCAGAGAGCGGTACTTGAGAAGTGTTTTACGGGAGCTGGTCACGTACATGGTTTTCCTTGTGGTCCTGTGTGTCTGTAAGTACTGCTCAGCACCAGTGCAGCCAGTTCTGTCCTGCCTGCTTGCTGGGATTCCACAAGGAAGGCTGTTTCATGTGGGAGAAGAATTAACAGGCAGATGTCTAGGAAAATACTTGGAATCAAGTATTTCTCTTTTTTCCTGCATTGGACTGTTGCTTCAGACTGAAAATACTACAACTTTCTGCACCTTAACAAGTTTAGAATCTTCAGGCAGGATGATAATATACTTTGTTTTTGAGGAGAATTTTTTAATTGCAATACCACATTGCATTGTAATACATCTGCTACACTTTTTGAAATCACTGAGCAGAAATGGTGAAGAGGAGGAGAGGAGGAGTCCTCTAACACAAATAATTGAACTAAATCACCACGTTTGAAGTTCATCAGCAAGGTGCAGATGTACAGATCACAGCTGAGACTTCTGTGGTTTGTGCCATTTGTGTCTTGATACCTCTTGAAGTATCATGACGCTAAAGAATGCAGAACAGAGTAACATTCAGTTTACAATGCAAGGAAGAACCTCTTGTGGAGTTACAAAATATCTGTTTTATTTATTTGCTAGGGAGAAAACCAACAAAAATGTGTACATTAAGTTAGTGTATCTTTAGAAAGGCAGTATGTTTCCAGTCTCCAGTTTCTAGTGTGGGCAGTTCTGCCCAAAAGGGCTGAAATGTTGGTGACACTTGAGTTGCCATTTATGATCAGTTGTAATAGAACACGGTGATGTTTTAAATTTTTGTGAGAGGGAATCTCAGAGTGAAAAACCAAAGGCAAAACTAAAAATTGGTAGACTGTCTCTGAGAGCAAGTCTGCTCTGCTAAAATGTAGCAGAATTACTAAAAAGCCCAAATTTTATACCATTGACACAACTGTTTTGATGTTGTACTGTGGGCATGTTTATCCATTAAATATCATGGTTTTTTCCTTCCTGAGTCATTTAAGAAAGCAGTGCAAGGCTGCTTGTGGCTGGCACACTGTACCACCAGGAGAAGTGTAGCCTGCCTTAAAGTGAAATTTGTTTCAGCAGCAGAAGTTTGCCTCTTAACAGGCTGTTAACTATTTGTTTTGCTACAGAAAAAGATTTTTGCTAACAGAGTAAAGGAAAAACGTAGTGTGTTTAAAATCTAGAGACATTGCTAACTCATTAGTATTTTTTAAGCATCCTTTTTGTTTTTCACATGAGCAGTAGCTGTAGGTCAGTCTGGTCTGTGGCTTGGCATGCCCTGGGAGAGTGCTTCCCAGTGCAGGCTAAATGCTGTGGGCATTTCTTGTTCTCTTGTGGTTTGGAGAGCACACATTTAGAGAGAGCCCAGGTATTGCACAGTCATGTGATACATTCCACGTGCTCAGCAGCAATCTGTTAAAAATAGTTCTTGCTCTCCAGTTGTTAAGGGAGATAGAAATTTTATAAATGTTATAAAATTGCCAAAACTGACAGTGATTGTTCAGTGTAGACCCAATCTTTCAGGCTCCTCTGTGTTTTAGCCATAGAGTGGTTCAAGTATTTACAGGTGATAACAATACCCATGCCAGAGAGTATTTCCTCAACCCATTTAGTTTTGTACATCATTTTATTATTTGTGCTCTGTGGCCCTCAGCAGTTTCTTTGGCCCTGTAAGGAAAAAAAAGATTAACACAGCCATTTATTTTCTGTGGGGAGTATCTCTTAAAGGCACTGCACATCTGTGCTGAAGGTTTGTTGCCTAATCCATGTCATTCCCAGAGCCCTGCAGTGTCCTGGTTGTCTGTCATTATCTGCTCAAGCACAACACAATTGTCCTGAGGTCTTAGTGCTGTCTGTGCCAGTTCTCCATCCATGCCTTGGATAGCACAAGCCACCTAAAAAGGCACTACCTGCCTCCCTTCAGGCTGCTGAATTGTGCCTTTGTTTTCCTGGAGGTTAACTTTGGTAGAAGTTCTATTAATAATAGAATGAGGTGTGGGAAGGAGAAGAGAGCATTTTAAATAGATTGGTCAGCCTACCTTCACTGGTTTTTGTATTTTAATCACAGTTGACAGATAAATGCTGCTTGGTGTGGATTTTGTTTTGGAGCTGAATAGTTCCACTACAAAATCTATACAAATACAACCTGATATATTCAAAACAAATAAAGTACTATTTTTTCCTTTCCTTTTTTTTTTTTTTTTTTTCTCTTTGCCTCATATCTTTATCTCTCACTCCTTACCAAACCTCCTGCAGTGACTTATGGGACAGTGAGTTCCAGTATGTACTATTATACAAGGGTTATGTCACAGCTCTTCCTGGAAACACCTGTGTCAAAAACAGAGAGAACTGATTTCAAAACTTTGTCCACAATGGATGACTTCTGGAAGGTAATCCAGTCCCAAGTTTTTATATCTCTGTTGCTGTGGTTCACAGGTTCTGTCATGAACCCTAAATTTAACCTGCAGGATCTTATTTCCTAATGTGGTCAGGCTTGTGTGTGAAGATCTATGTGTACAATGTCAAAGCTATGGAACAAAGTAGGCCTTTAAAATGTGAAAATTTAGAGCTCAAATAATGTTGGTGGGGCAGGGTAGGGAAAGTTTGTGGGATGTCTTTGGAGGACAGGTAATAGTATTGTCAGAAAAATTATTAACTGCAATTCTAACACTTCTGTGGAATGAAGATCTATGAAAACAGTGCTGGCAACATGCAAATAAAATTCTGTCATCCTCCCCAGTTCACAGAAGGCCCTTTGCTGGATGGTCTTTACTGGGAGATGTGGTACAACAACAAAACCATGGCAGAAAACAAAAGCTTCATTTATTATGAGAACCTGCTCCTGGGGGTGCCTCGCATTCGGCAGCTGAAAGTCAGAAATGGTTCGTGCTCCATACCTGAAGATCTAAAGGATGAAATCAAAGACTGCTACGATGTCTATTCTGTAGCTAATGAAGATACAGCTCCTTTTGGACTCCGGAATGGAACTGCGTATGTAGCATTCCTGTAGATACATATTCCTTTTTAATATTCCTGTGACCCATCTTTCTACCTTAATTTTACAGTGTTAGTCAAAGGAACTTTGTAACTTCTTTCTCAGGGGTTACAAACTTGGTAGCAAAACTTTGAAGCATGAAACTTTGGTTTATGCCTTGAAAGCATATTTAAATAACTAATACATGTTTTTTGGTCAGATTTTGCTGGTGTGTGTTTTGTTAATTTTAAGTTGGAGGTGGAAAGATCAGTGTGCTCTCTTTCACTTCTGAACTAGCTGGACATACTCCAGTGAGAAGGATTTGAATGGGAGCAGCCACTGGGGCTTGATTGCCACGTACAGCGGGGCTGGTTATTACCAAGACCTCTCGAGGACCAGAGAAGTGACAGCTCTGCAGATTGCAAGCCTGAAGAATAACCTGTGGCTGGACAGGGGGACCAGAGCAGCCTTCATTGATTTCTCTGTGTACAATGCCAACATCAATCTATTCTGCGTGGTCAGGTATGAACAGACCCCTGGCAGTGTTCAGTTGCACAGCGTGGGTTGTAGACTTGGGGTTTTCTTGTGATGGCTTTCTTTTGGGGACGTAAGTAAGTGTATGTTTTGTGTAAAGGGGACAGACAGCTGAAGTGCCATGCCTCCCTGTCAAAGAATTGAGATTCCTCATGGAGTCTGACCTGGCTTTCCTGGTGTCACAACATCTTGGGTGCAGTTTGCAGGAGACCTCTCTAGAGAGTTGGCTTATTCAAGTAAATACATGGGTATAGAGTATCGGCCTTTGGTTTAGACAGCATGAAACAGGCACAGATGGAAATGAATCTTTCTGTCTCTGTTGCCTCACTGTTCCTGAAAGGCTTTGAGTTTTAGTCAAAACTGAGTGTGGTCACATTTACAACTTTTGTGTGGTATTTTCTCTGAATCATATGTGGGTTTGTTGCTATTATTCAGATAATTATACAAATAAACCCAAGTGTCTTTAGGTAGTGCTTTTCATCAGTTCTAGTTAAATTAAATTTCTTTTTTCTTTGCCTATTTTAAAATGCAGGTTGCTAGTGGAGTTTCCAGCCACTGGAGGCCTGATTACATCTTGGCAGTTTCAGCCTATAAGGCTGATTCATTACATCTCCACTTTTGATTTTTTCCTGGCAGCCTGTGAAATGTCCTTCTGTCTTTTTGTTCTGTATTATATGGTGGAAGAAGTCTTAGAAATTCGCATTCATAGACTGCGCTACTTCAGAAGCCTTTGGAATTGCCTTGATATCCTCATCATTGTGGTAAGTAACCTTTGTAATCAGGCTAAAATTGCTTTCTAAGGTGCACTTTGTGGGAAACACGAATAACTCACTGTTCCTATTGTGGTTTTATGGTATAGGACCATCATTAAGGAAGGATGTTTACAGACTTATTCAGTCTGGATAAGACAATTTTAATCTGTGTTGTAATGTTGGTATGTTTTGCAAAGTTGGTTGTTCTGTCTTCAGTGGTTTCAACCTGTTGCAAAGCTAGGGTACTTGTCCATCATGCTTTTTCACAGTTTTTGTTTATACAGACTTAGCTTTTATTAGAGGTGAGAAACTTGCCCTCTCTTCTGCATGTCTGGTACAGACTATTGCACTGGCTTTCAAGTAAGAAAATAATCTGCTTTATAGAAAGTGGTTTGCATTTCAAGGAATGGGACTGGGATTTGCATATGTTTGCAAGGAACCACAAGGAGATTTATCATGGTATTAAATACTCACCAGCTAATACCAAGTTTGAAGAAGTGCCTCAAAATTGTAGAGTGCTAGCAGCTGTCTAGGTTAAGTGGACAGTGTTGCACATCAATAATCTTAGTGCTTCAGAAAATATGAGCTTTGGATATAAAGCTGCATAATATAATTCTCTCTGGACTCAGATCAAGCTGTGCTTACCAAAAGTATACAAAGCCAGAAATGCTGAAACAGTTCCAGTCCCACACTCGTTTTATATCTTCAGGCTTGGATGAATCAAAGGTTTCGAGTCTTGAAGCCAGTATTTGTGATCCAGGGAAATCATATTTGCATCACAGTGCTTTGTAAATGAAGGGCTGCTTAGGAGGATGTTTACATGCAGTGTGTGCTGTTTTTCACAGTTAATGGTTTGGCAGTGATAAGATGCTCTGCTGTTACAGTCAGTGAAGAGTATTCAAATGTGAGTGTAAAATTCAGTTCACACAAGAGGCCAGAATTCTGTGTTTATGCCTTGCCTGAGGAGCATTGTTTAAATGTAGGATTATGTACTTATGACTCTCTATATGTGGTGAAGTTTCACTTACAGTAATGAACAGCACATTTGCAGAAGTCAAGGCAAGAAACCTCTGTGGTAAAACTGCAGCTTCTCTGTTGTTGCTTGTTCTGGGCAATACTGCTCAGTCTGTGCTCTGGAGAAACTGTAGTACCTTTTTTGCCACTGCTGTCTTTCTGCTCTGTGTTCTTTTTCACCTTTGTCTGTTTGAGTTGTTGTATTCCCTTCCTTGTGTTTTCTTCTCTATGACAGCATCACTTTTCTAATCCTGCTAGGTGTCACTGTCGTCTTGTTTTTCACCTGTGGCAAGGAAATGACTTCTAAATATTCTTATTCTCAGACTATTTGTAGTCTAGGACTAGAATGGTTTTACTGTGAAATGCATGAAGTTCCATATATCTTAACTTTATCTGACATAAATGTCTCAAACAAGTTGTTATGAAACCCTAATCACCTTTTGTAAATCTGTGTGTTTCTTTTGTCCTCAGCTGTCTGTGGTAGCTATAGGAATTAGCATCTATAGGACATCAACTGTTGATATGCTCCTGAAGAAGCTGCTGGAAGATCAGAACTCATTCCCCAATTTTGAACCCTTGGCATACTGGCAAATGCAGTTCAACAATATTGCTGCAGTCACTGTGTTCTTTGTCTGGATTAAGGTAATTCCAAGACACATTCTAACATCAGAATGTAAACAGTGTTTTGAGTTTCATGAGACACATTATTTGAGGTTTACTCCTGTTTCTCTCCAATTGTGAGAAGGTCAGAACAGTGACAACTTCTTGCAGATGAAAAGCAAAGTTGTAATTTGCCACAGGTTTACTCAGCCCTTGTTTAGGTCTAGAGGAAGTCAGTGCTTATTTTGTCAGCAGACATGTTGGGGAACGTTTTTATTATTCCTCAGTTGATGAGTCTGTAATTCTTACTGGGTACTGCTTTGTTTCCAGTCATGTTCAGTAGGACATCTTGTGTAAAAGAATGTAGAGCAATTATGTTAAGAGATTGTCTGCTTTGTCTTTTCATTTTTTTCTTTTCTTTTTTTCTTTTAACAGCTTTTCAAATTTGTCAACTTCAACAGAACGATGAGCCAGTTATCCACCACGATGTCTCGCTGTGTCAAAGACGTCATTGGCTTTGCCATTATGTTTTTTATTATTTTCTTAGCATATGCTCAGTTGGCCTATCTTGTCTTTGGCACTCAAATTGATGACTTCAGCACTTTCCAGGACTGCATGTAAGTACAGGTATAAAAAATGCAAAGAAGATTTTGCAGCATTGGTGAATCAGTTGCTTTATCAGAGGCAAATCCTGTGACACCCATCTGAGCAGATAAGCTGCGGGCACACTGCTGTTATAACCTGGTAGCAAACACTTTTTTAATAACGTTTTTATCTCAGTGTTATTTCTGTGAGATTAAATAGTCAGAGCAAGAGCTAAAAATGACAGGGTTGGTGTGATATGACTTTTACAGCAGTTGGTTTACATTCCTAGACAAAGCAATGTTCAGTGGTTAGATGCTTACTGAAATGCTGGATGCATAATAAGGCTGTGTTCCTGATAGCATTCATAGTTGCTTGACTCAGAGTCTGTCTTAGCCAACCACAAAATTTATAGGTACCTGGAATCCAGGATAGAGTGAGGGCTTAATATAAGATTGCTAATCAATTTTTCCTTGGTTGATTTGGTGCAACATAACCTGATTTTAACTGAGGCAATTAAGGTTGTTCAGTCACTGATTTCCCCTGCTCCCTTACACTGGCAGTGTTGCGAAGAGTTTCTTGCAGAGAAGTGAAGGAATTGGAAATATATTGATGGTGCTGTAAATTGTCAAGGTTTTTCCAGCTTAGAGGGAGAGGGTTTTGGGGTTTTTTGTGTGTGAGAGAGATGGGAGTGAGTCTCAGAGCTTCACAGTAGTAATTGTTAGTTTGCTCTGTTTCCTGTTGCCACCAAAAGACAGAAGTAACCACCATGGTTTTGTTCTGTATGTGGCAGCTGACTGTGAGTTTGGTTATGCCTATGGATGTGCTTGATGAATTGATTTTGCAGCCCCTGATAAAAATGTTAAAACAGTGCAGACCTCTCTGCAGCCCACCAGTCACACTGCTAGAATAAAATAGTTTGAGAATCCTTGCACAGCTCCAGTAATATTTTTTTCAACTCATGGATGTGTTTTGTTTTTTAAGATTTACTCAATTCCGCATCATTCTGGGAGACTTCAACTTCACAGAGGTTGAAGAAGCTAATCGAATTTTGGGACCCATTTATTTCACTACATTTGTGTTCTTTATGTTCTTCATTCTTTTGGTATGTATGTTTTGTTTATGTGGGGTGGGTCAGTGGCTGGTTTTGCATCACCTGTCCTTTGATTCCTTCTGCTGCTCTGGAAGCTTTTTCTGATAATGGTGAGTGTATGGCCCATGAAGGGGCCTGACTCCTACATGGCTGGTCACTACACTCTTTCCTTTTCTCCCTCATTTAAAATTGATTTGCATTGTATGTTTGTTGTCATTCTCACATAGTGCTCCACATTGTGTTTTTTTAATTTATTATTATTATTATTATTAATTTTATTTCTAAAACCTGAATAGTTGCTGGTTGGCATAGACAGCAATGCTTTCTCTTTTGGTGAAAAGTGGCTGTACTGTTCCATGCAGTCCCTTGGCTGATAAAGGGCTCTAATGTGTGGCTGGCTGTGTTTACAACAACCTTATTCTTGCATGCCACACACAGCTCTGCCTGCTGCAAGAGCATGGTTCAAAAGCAGTCCTGTATGATCATAATTTTTAATGTTATTTAATGACCATTATATTTAGTGAAGCTTTTTATTACTATTTGAGATGAGGGGGAATGACATTCAGATTTTATTTGTGGGAAAAGACTTCATCTTGGATGTTCACTAGTAAGGAAGCAGAGAATTTCAAGTGTTTTGTGAGAAATTTAAGTGTTTGTTGAGGTGGACCAAGATTCTATGGGAAAATAACGTGTGTCACTATGTGCCAAAGGTTCACATAAAGCAGGTTTCCTATTTGCTTTGTAGCACCTCACACATCCCAGAGCAAGTCTAGTGTCCAGCAAGGGAAAGAAATGTATTTTTTCTAAGGGCCAACAGAAAAGCACTGGAAGGTGAAGTCAGAGCAGGTTATCCAAAATACTCACTGTAATTAGTGTGGTTTTAATATCTGTACAGCCTCTCATTTAGTCTGAATGAAATGTTGGTGCAAGCCCATTGAGACCAGTCTGAGACCTGGAAATTAAGTTAGGGAGGATGGGCAGAAAGCACCAACTCTTAAAGTTGGGCAAAATAGCAGCAAAAAATAGCACAACAGTGAGTTGTCATGTTACCCCTTTACTTCTCTGGTGATGGGCATGAATGCATAAAGATACAGCACTGAAAGATTGTTCCAAAGCACTTTTTTAAGTTCATGAGGAAACAGAGGATAACACTGCCTTTCTACATTGAACATGCCAGTAAATTTAGTAATTCTTTTTGAACATGAACATGCAGTTTGCAGTTCAGTCACGTTTATTCCATGTCCAGCAGGAACCTTTCATGAATGACACCATGGTTTTATTAAGTTAAATGCTTGGCACAGGCGAGACCAATATTTTCTCCTTTCTCTGAACAAGAAAAAGCTCTTTTCAGAGTTGATGCCATAAATGCCAAGTGCCTGATTTTAAGCTTTTTGATTTTATCTTTAGTTTGAAATGCAAGCAGAGTTGTAACTAGATAAGAACCTTTTGTTTGTGCTGGTTATTACAGGATGAATAGTTAACTTGATTCCTCAGGCATTTTTATTGTCAACTGTGTTGCCTGGATTAATTCACAGCTGTTACCTGTGTAATTTTGGCCTTGCAGGGTTTACTGCAACTGCTGTGTGTAGCTGTGAACTCTCTCTGGAAAGTAATTCTTCAGTTTTCTTAATAACCAGTGATGTTGATTAAAATTTGTTATACTGCAGCACATCATATTTCAATACCAAGCTCTGGATGTTAGTTTCTTTTTAAACAGACCACCATTTTCTTTTGGCCTTTTAAAAGAAAATTCATGTAAAGATCTGCACAAGAAAGTCTTAGGAGTAGGGCTCAGTCTTGTTGAAATTTGAAATTTCAACATTTTTGTTTTCTTTTATGAACAGAACATGTTTTTGGCCATTATCAATGATACCTACTCTGAAGTCAAATCAGATATGGCACAGCAGAAGGCAGAAATGGAATTGTCTGACCTCATCAGGAAGGTAAATGTAATGTTTTGTTTATTTGACATCTTATTCCTCACATCTGAACTTATTTCATAAAATACTACATAAACTGTACAAAGTAAAGCTGGTCACAGTACACATCTCAGTTAAAATATATTAATCTGAGCTAAGTGTAAATTTAATGAGTGAAAACTTCCCATGACAGTGTATTTCAGTCATCTGAGACTTTGCCTTGAATGATCACACTGAACACACTGAATGAGATTGTACAGTAGCTGATTTCTGTAATCAATAACATTAGTAGAAATCTCATTTCATGAGAAACAAAAAAAAATTCACTTTCTCTTTTAGGGCTACAACAAAGCCATGATCAAACTTAAATTGAAGAAAACAACTGTTGATGACATTTCAGAAAGTCTGAGACAAGGTGGAGGAAAACTCAATTTTGACGAACTCCGGCAGGATCTCAAAGGGTAAGGGAGTTCTTACCTTGAAAAGTATCCCCAGGGACATGTGATGTTAACTTTTTGATGTGATTTTCCTCTAGCAGAAGTACACTAATGTAGGTAAAGACACACACCAGAGTACTTTTCTCTGCACTGTGGCTGGTGTTGGCATCCCACACCAGAGAAAGGTTTTGGAGCTGTGGGGCCCAACCTCCTTGAATTTCTGTGTTTTGGTGAGAAAAGTACAGAAATCTCTGAGGAAACAGAGCCCTAAGGCCTTTGAGGAAATGGTAATATTTCTGTCAGACCACTGCAGGAGTTTGTGGACACTCAGGAGTCCAAGGCGAGGCTACAAATCAAGGGGTTATAGAAGGGAGTTGTGAAGGAGAAAGGTTCAATGTAGGGAAGATTGGTGCTTTAACTTATGGAGGGTAAAGACTGAGGGGTCTTTATCAGTGTTGTGAATTTATAGGCAGTGCTGGGATGTCTTTGTCTTGAGGATGAAAGTCTGTCTGAAGTGAAATGTTTTCTGATACACCGAGTTCTTTCAGCATCTGAAAAATGGAAAGTAAAGGAACTGCTTTTACTGTCATTTCAGGAAGGGGCACACGGATGCAGAGATTGAAGCAATATTTACCAAATATGATCAGGATGGGGACCAGGAATTGACAGAGCATGAACATCAGCAGATGAGAGATGACCTGGAGAAAGAGAGGGTAAGCTCAGCATTAGGAGTGGGATGCCACCAGCACTGTCTGCCAGTCTGCTCCCTGTGCTGGTTTCCTACCTCAGAAGAATCCTCTTGTCTCCCTTCGCTTTCGCTGTCATTCCTGGCTGCGTGAGCAGAACCATAAAAAGGCACAGAGGAGCTGATGGAGGACAGGAGCTCTTTGACCTTGACACCACCCTCCCCAAAGTACAGATGAAAGTTTTTACATCCTCTCTCTCTCTCTCTGTCTCTCTGGCTTGTGTTTTCACAAAGGAGGATCTGGACCTGGATAGGAGCTCTCTGCCACGTCCTCTGAGCAGCCGCAGCTTTCCCCGGAGCTTGGACGACTCCGAGGAGGATGAGGATGAAGACAGTGGACACAGCTCCAGGAGGAGGGGCAGCAGCTCTAGTGGGGTTTCCTATGAAGAGTTCCAAGTGTAAGTTTATCATTCTGAGGGGGATAAATCTCCATGTTGTGCTTTGGTTGTGGTGGTGGTTTTTTTTTTTTCATTGTGGGTTTTGTTCTTTGGGTTATATAGTATTCCCCCCTTGATATTAATCAAATTATTAATAAAAGCAAGTGTTATGATTTTGTTGTGCCTAAAGTGACTCCTTTTAGCAGCTTTCAAGTAATATCTGAACTGGAGGTGCCTTAGAGAGCCTCATGGGAGTTGGTTAGAACATAGAAAATCAGAACGAATGAAAAAAACAGCAACAAAACCTCTGCCCTTAAAACCTTGTCATTGAAAAATCAGAGAAAAGGGTCATGTTACAATAATGCCAGAAAAGACTTTTCTGGTTTTTTAGGTAGTAAACCCTTGAGTTTATTTCAGGTTCAATAAGAACTTTAATGGTTGTTTTTAATAAGATTCAGTTACTTGTGAGTGTGTATTTTGTCCGAAGTGATAGATCTCCATATTAATTAATTACAGCAACACTAGCTATATAAAGAATTGTGTAACTGGAACCAACAAATTTTTGTGATGATGCCCTAAGAGCAGTGACAGCAGAGTGCAAGATTTTTTTTTTTCTCCATGTGCTTTGCCCCCATTTTACTTTCTTGCTCTGGTGTACCTTGTCCCTCCTGGACGGTAGGACTGGTCTGTGGGAAGTCAGAGGCATGCTTGGATAACAGTGGTGTCTCCTTGTCTGCTCTGTGTGTTGACATGCTAGAGCAGTGCAGGCTGGGCAATGTCCAGGTCACTGAGGCTCCCCCTTGTTGCCCTCAGACTCATGAGGCGGGTGGATCGCATGGAGCATTCCATCGGCAGTATCGTCTCCAAGATCGACGCCGTCATCGTGAAGCTGGAGGCCATGGAGAGGGCCAAGCTGAAAAGGAGGGATGTGTTGGGAAGGCTGTTAGATGGAGTGACAGAGGTAAGAAACTCACTCTCTGTGGTCTGGCCACAAGCTGCATGTCTTCCTTTTCGTTGGCACTGTGTCCTACTTCCTGGCTTTGCAGGATTGAAGGAGTGGTGGTAAAGAGGAGGTGGGTGCTTTGGCAGTGGGCCAGTGATTTCAGTTAGGTGTTAGGAAAACATCAGATCTAAAGCATGAAATTTTGGGAATGTGATTCAAAATTCAGATATGACAACATGTCTTACAGCTGGCCTGTGTCACCAATTAAACCTGTGATCTGGACAGCAGCGGTGTTCAGTAGTTGCTGATGCAGCTCCTCCATCCCTTGGTGTCTATTGGGATTAATACAATATTTTTGTGGACTAGTCTGTTAGAGTATGGAATCCAGCCCAGTCTGCTCTTATTCTCCTTTGTTGCCTCTGTGTGCAGTAGGTCACTTCTGTCACCAGGTTTACCTGACTTCTGCTGCTTCCCCTTTCACTTTCTCTTCCCTGAGGGCCCTTTGGAAGTGGCCAGTGGGAGAAATGTGTAGATGCTAAAATCTGTCAGGTGGAATATGAGTTTTGCTTTCCTAGGTGGCAACCTGGGCATTTCATCCCTGAAAATGAAACAATTTTGCTGTGGGAGCTGTTTCCCCATTAGCCTATGGAAGTACCCAAGTGGTACAAGAATTTCCTGCGGTTGTGTAGGGTTTTGCCTAGACTGCAGTTTGGAAGCTGCATTTCCATCTTTTGTCTTTTCACGTGTTTAGGATGAAAGGCTGGGCCGGGACAGCGAAATCCACAGGGAACAGATGGAGCGGCTGGTGCGAGAGGAGCTGGAGCGCTGGGAGTCGGATGACACGGCCTCCCAAATGAGCCATCGGCTGGGAACGCCCCTGGGGCTGAACGGCCAGCCTCGCTCCAGGAGCTCCCGGCCCTCCTCTTCCCAGTCAGACGGCGTTGATGCGGGAGCAGGAAATGGGGGGAACAACATTCACGTGTAGCTTGAGCTCTGTGGGTGATCCCAAATGTTTCAGGTCAGTGTTCAGCCAGCAAATGCCGCAGCGCCGTTCATGAGGGGATCACACTCATCAGACCACTGAGGACATCTTTCACTGGTGGGTAAAAGTAAATATTCAGTAAATCATTCCAAAAATCATTTTCAGGCCTGTGTAATGCCAGCAGTGAGAGCGTCACCCATGGAATCAAAAATGCAGGAAACTGAATGGATATCAGGTGAGACAAAATCTATCAGGACGGAAATCTGATTCCATAAAAATGTTGTTGGGAACACTTGCACGAGGGCAGCAAGCTTCTGACAAAATAATGTGCAGTGGCTGGCACACTAGAAGGCTATTAGTTTTTTGCTTCCTCTTGGAAAGTACAATTTTTAAAGGCTTTTAAAAGCAAAATTTAAAATAATATGGCATCAGTTTGTTTCATTCATTATAACAGTTGACACATAAACCAGCACTTTTTAAAAATATGAGTTTGTACTTGTCCTTCTGAGTTATTGGAAAAAATATTTGAGAACTGCCTCTTCACACCCAACTAACAATAATTTTCAGCTATGTTGCAAAGTGCCCATTTTTTAATGATATGTTTTAATGATTTAAATGTTCCTGGGATAAGCATTCCAGAAGTTCTTAGATCAGCCACTTTGCACAAAATACATTGTTTAAAAGCACACAGAATTGAAAAAACACTTAAGTTTTCCTTGGGTGTGACAGAGAAAGGGGCAGAGAAGATTCTGAAATTTGGGAAAATCTGATCTTATGCCATGTGAAGTTCTAATCACTTCTTAACTATGTGGTCTGTATTTACATTCAACTGAACTGCTTGTAAAATTATTAGGTGCCTTTTTACATAGGCTTTCCTGCTGAGGTGCAACACAGGATTCCTTTGGGAAGGTGTTTGCAATATAATCACTGACTTTTGGTATTGAATTCCCTCTGCTTTGTGTCATGGAAGCTTTATTTTTGAAAGGGCATGCAGTGTTGAAATCTTGTTGGTTTCCTACAGAGAGCACTGCGGCAGTGTTTGGAGGTTTACCTGGCAGTATGTTTCCATATGTGGAATGTTTAGGAGCAGTGGCTCAGAATGCCTTTCCTCTAGCCAGAGAACTTGCTAAAACTAAATAGAATTCACGCCTTTCCATTTTTAATTTTATGAGAGACCATACGCACAGAAACTGAATTAATTCAGTATTGGAATTTCATAGTAGCTGTGTCTTGGGGACAGAATTACATAGGAGAACAGGTTGTGGTTCTTGTGTGGCTTATTTTGTCCTGTATTGGGAAGAAATTCTTACCCTTTCACAAGAGTCCTCATGAACTTGCCAAAACAGTGCACGGCACTGTGGGTAGGGCATTTGTGTGGGATGAGGGCATTCAGATTAAGCTCTCTCTTGCCTTGATTGAAGGGTTGTACACCTCAGAAACCTTTCTGAGGAAAGCTTTTCAGTGTTGAACTTCATTTCTGACTGTAAACAGACCAAAAAGAAACACCAGCTGTACACATGACGGGCTGGTGTGCAAGGAAAATAGAAAATATGATACCAAAGCAATTTAAATATACAGAGCCTTGTCTTTATATTCATATCCAAAATGAGTCTTTCAAAATGTAAATTCGGTCACTCAGTTCACCTTTCATTTGTACATATATGTTTATTATGGAAATGTTTGCATTAATAGCTGTGTATTTCTGTAACGTGTCGTTACTTGATAACAAACTTCATCTTGAAGTGCAATAAGTTTCTATGGGGTGCCCTCTGTGTTGACAGTGGGCCTTGAAGTGAGTGCATTGCCACTTTACAAATGTTACAAACATTTTACTGATGCATTTTCCAGTGTTAGGTTATAGTATTTTTTGCTTATTACAAAGGTACGGTGTTTTGCATAGTAATGTACAGTGTTTGGTCTTATTAGGAAGCTGTTAATTATGCACGGCTTCTACAATGATCAAGAAAGTATTGATCTGTAAAAATGAGCACTTTACTTCCTAATAAACATTTTATGTAATCTACAAAGCAAACGTGGTGCCTACACTTGGTTTGTTTATAATGGAACATGAAGAATCCTACATAGTTGTTAGTTTTATCTCATAGCTTATTCTCAGATTACCTAATAAAGAGAGTAGAGGGTGTCAATGAACACAGAGGACTGGGCTGATCCTTCTGCTTCATTGCCCAAACAGTCCTTTTTTAACACTTTATTTCAGATCTGTGTTCCTGCAAGTGCACAGGTCTGCTTTCTGCTATTACAGGTAGCAGCTCTCACTGCTAATAACTGTCTCTTCATTACCTGCTGATTAATTTAAGTCTTTTTATTTCCTCTATTCCCTTTTATTTCTTCCCTTGTTTCAGGGGGAATACTACAGTATCTGGAGGGTTTGAATAGAGCTTGGAAAGCCCAGGATCCCCTGAAAGACCCATAGTTCTCTCTGGACAGCTGTATTAATGAAACTGTATTAATGAAAATGGAATGATTAATGTAAACACATCTCAATCTTTATTACATACTGAATTTATTAAGTATATTAGGCCTTTAGTCAGTGGACTATAAAAGTCACAGTGTATGGGAAGTGGGAATTTTATTTATTTGTTTGTTTATTTAGTGCTGTATGTATGCTGTAACATTACTGATTTTGGAAGATTTCTTCAGGAAGTGCAGTTTGAGATGGATATTTGGAGTAAGAGCTTTTTCAAGTAATTCTTCCATGTCCACAGGCATTACTTTGATGCCTTGTATATTCCAAGATTCTTCTCCAGTAAATCTAAACAAGAAGAAAAACTTGGTCAAAAAACTGGGGAAAGGGAGTGAAAGGTTATGATGAAAGGTCTGCAAGCAATTGTCACTTGTATAACAAGGACTTCCAGGTTTTAAGCACTGATCATACAAAATAGGTACAGAAAAGTGGAGTGACAGCTTAATGATTCAGGTGACAGACTGACATTCAAGAGTTGTGTTTTCTTTGTGTCACCTCACACTGATGTCTTAACCCACACAGCTGCTTCCAGCTTGGACCAAAGGGCTGCTACAAACATGCTGCTTAAGCACCAGTAATGCTAAAACAATGCTGAAACAGCAGTGGCATCACAAGTTTTCCTTGCATTGGGGATTCTGGCAGCTTTTCTGCTTTGTTTCTCCTCCAAGGAACACTCAGGGAGACTGAATCTGCATCCCAGGAGGCAAAGAGCAGCAAACTTGTGCCTTCTTTAAGCCTGGATTTGCATGAAGTGTAAGAGCAGATTTCCTGCAGCCAGATGTTCAGGTGTTTTGGAGCAGGCCTACCAGCAGTGGGGTGCCAGGAAGGGAGCAAGAGGGGTTTGGGGATGTGGGGAGTGTTCTGGGTTTGTGTGGCTCTCAAAAAGTCATTAGTAATAAATGCAATAAGATTTCCAAAGGACCAATCGTGACCCTTTGCATCTGCCACAGTTCTGCTGGTGACATTTTGCAGAAGTTGAGACCAGTAATTTCATTCACTTGCAAAGAAAGAATTAATGAAAAGAAAGAATGGAAAGAGTTAAAGATTAGCAGAGACTCACAGGGGACAAAATGCTCATTAAGGAATTATTCATAGAAAACAAATCAACAATATTCAACTCTTACAGAGTTAGAATTTGTTTTACATCCTGTTCAGTTTTTAATACTTCTAGTTTTGAAAAAAAATATTTCCAGTGAGAAGAGTTAGGCTTTGTTTCCTGGGAAGTCACATTTGAGGTATTTTTGAAATAAAAACACTGCCAAAAATGCCTGTGTGTGCTGCTCAGGCTGCTGCTTTTTGCTGTTGCATGGAGAGTGGTGTGATGTGAACTCTGAGAAACACTTAAAGGAAAAGAATTCTCCTTTCAGGCTAAACCTGAAATTACCAGATCATTCCAAAGTCTGAGGTAGGCACACTTCTGTACTGCCATCAGCTTTTCCTGGAGCTGAGTTGGATGCTGTCAGACTGAGCTCCCCAACTCCTCAGTTTCAGATATCTGTGTGCAGAAAGGTGCAGCCACGAGAAAACTTGTGCTGCAGAAAGGCAGAGCTGGCAAGCACTGGAAAGAAATTTCCATTTCTCTCAGTGTTTCTGTGATGCCACAGCTGTGTAATAAAGGCCAGCTGTGTTTCCTGGCTTAGTTATTTGAAACGCTTAAGTGAAGAAACAGGTTTGAAAAGGGCTTTAACTGTCTTAACTGGCTGTAATTCCATGCCCAGCAAGAAGAGAAGGGAGATGTGGACAGGCAGAGGCAAAGCATTTACATTCAGGAGACTTTTCCCTTTTTTATGGCACAGGAAGAGGAAAATAAGGTCTATCTGACAGGAGAACTAATTTTTAAGAAGTTTAGGTTGAAAGAAGTTGTTCATGTCTGTAAGCACCATAATCACAGATTACTTAGCAGATAGAATTGTGTCACATGGAAGACCCAGGGGAACAGCTCCAGGAGTCTTTGTTGGCATTGCTGTTATTTTCATTATCAGATTATATTCTCTCCTCCTGCTATGTAACTTCTGTGTAAAAAGACACAGCTGAACACAAAGTTAGTGCTTGCACTTCCCTGAATGTTCAAGAGGCAGCAAGTTGATGCTTATAAAAATGGCATTTGCCAGTTAATATGAGAAAACTATTCACTTTTTTTTTTTAATTTTCCAAATTATGATGTTCTCTTTTAGAAGAGAACGTATAACAGGGATCATTTGAGGACATTTGACTCACCTTGCACTGATGCTGGTGTGCACCCAGAAACAATCTCCATCAGGGTCCCTGCAGTGCCTGTCTGCAGCCATACACAGCAGGGTATTGCATCCTCAGCAATACCTCAGCATCCTCATCCTGACTCTGTGCCCACTGGGTCAGTGGAAAATCAACCAGAGGGCAGGTGGCTATTTCAGAATACTGGGGAGTGAGGGAGTAATTGCAGTGTTGTGTTGTGTTCTGGAAGATGCAGGGTGACTAAGATTTTGGCAAGGCAGCTCTCTTGAGAATGAGCTACACATCACTCCAAACCCTATGGAGGCAAAGATTATTTCCCTTGAAATATGAAGGAAATACATGAGACTGGAGAAGCAGAGTTTACTTATTTTATCAGGTTAGGCTGCCCTTGAGTCTGTCCATCTGTTTTCACATGTAAAGAAACTGTTGTCTTGAGCTCATAATCTATAACTATTTAGTCTCTGAAGACAAGACATAGACATACATAATTTAAATTTTTTTGTGATGTTGCTATCTTAATTGTTTTCTTTCTTCCTTTTCTAGTGGATATATTCATTATCATTATTGTTTGTCACTTCCAGTGTCCTGCTGACACGAATTCTTTCTTTTATGGTTTGTTTGTTTGTTTGTTTTTTCAATCGTTCCTCTGTACTGGAAAAACACAGCAAACCTTTTTATTGATTTATTCTCTGCTTTAGTGGGATGTTACTCTACAAGCACATTTCTCAATGCCTCCTGGAAAATCTGAATTAAACAAATGCCTTTCCTCCCAAGTGGTTAGTATAGCCTACAAGGCTCTTATTTTATCTACCAGATGCTTTGCAGCCCAAAGTATCCTGACAGTTGTAGTGGCTTCATCATGCTGGCACATGGTGAGAACTAGAGGGTCAGCAAGCATTCAGGCACTTGTTAAATCTTTGCTTGAACAAATATAATTTATAAACCCTTGGTACACGGTGAAAAATAAGTCACAATCCCCAAGTCAGTGTTATGGGCCTTTTTGAAAAGTCAGCAGCCTATATCATGCAGCTGTCCAAGTATGTGTAAATAAGTTACAGAATTAATTAAACAACTCACTATCAGTTTTGAAAATAAGGCAATAATTCTGAAGATGCATTTTGTTTTCCATACTGATTAGCCTTCAGCCTCCTCATCAAAAGCCATTCATACTGCTCTGCCACCAGGCTTACTAACCTGCTTCACATTTCACTGAAATTATCCTTTATTCCAGAAGAATTGCTCCAACAATTGATATTATTGATTATAAAATATTTTTAGCATGAAGAAGAAGCTAAAAGAGTAAAATTGAATACCAGTTATTTCAGATTTGCCAGTGCCCTTCTGCATATTAAAAGCTCTCAATTCATACAGGTTTGCTCCTTAGGCTGCTCTTAGCATTAGTAAAAGGTTGCCTTTTACTTTTTGCTTCTTCTTAATAAATAAATATAGAGCTTTTTCAGACTCCTCTGAATTATAGCATTCCAAACCTGTATAAGTTTTAAATATTCTTCCTAGGACATGACCACTTCAACAGGGTGATGTATTAGCTTTATCTACCCAGCTTGCTGTCTGTTGTTGTCTTCATCAATATTCACTGCAAGGAAAGAGCAATTAATTTCAGTTGCTGGCACAGAAAATAACAAAACCTTAGTTTCTGTACTGAAAGAAATAAAATTTATAAGTGGTATCTTATAGGATTATTATCATAAAGTTTCATTCAGACTAATATGAGTTTAATAACTCTTTAGAAAGTGACAATCCTCAGCTTGTGATTTATTTTAATTGAAGTAGTTCAGAGGATGTAAAGAAAAATCTTCAACTAGATTCAATGCTCTAAAACCTAACTAAAAGTAAGTCTTTTAATGTTTCCAAGAGTCCAGATTAAATCACTTGCTGTCAAAATGTAAGCAAATTAAAGAAGAATTTTCATACATGAAAACACGCTTTCAGTCACGTTAGTGTTATAATCAGAATCATTAAGTTCTGTACATCGCACTTTTTAAATGCTAAATGACAAAAAGCTCAGGAAAACAATGGTATCAGGCAGTTCTGTCATTTTTAAGCCCAAGCAATGGGCTTAAATCAAGCCCAATGCATGAGACTTAACACCATAAACTACTTGATCCTGGTACCCTCTTGCTAAGATCCTGCCAAAAGGAGCAAATGTCAGGGATAATTCAGCTCCTAAACCCATTGCTGTGGAAAGCAGGGATCATTTCAAGACCAATTTAGAGCAGATTAATGAAAAAAAGGCTTAATGAGCCATGTACCCTTCAAAGAATACTGGACAAATCCACCCCTAATGAGGGTGAAGAGACAAAAAAGATTGTGAGAAACAAGTCAGGACCATTAACCTTGGGCTAGGAAGGAGGTTCTTGAGAGCCTAATCCTTGTCACAAGGTCAAGCTTTTACAAAGCAATTATTAAGGATCTCCATAGTATCAACATACAGGCACACACACGTACTCAAAGCCTTTTAACCTCGGGGATTCTGGATTCATTTCCCTTTTCCTAATAATTTTTCCCCCCTGCTCACACTGCTTGTAAAAGTATATGTTAGAGTTATTGTAGGGATGATGTGTCTCCTGGCTTGTGCAAGCAACACAGTTGTATTAACCTGCCCCAAACTAAAGGGGAGAACCAGGTATATCATAGAATTGTAGACTTTTGGGGTTAGAAGGGGCTTTAAAGGTCCCCTAGTTCCAAACCCCCTGCCACGAGCAGGGGCATCTTTGACTAGAACATGTAAAGTGCAGTGCTGGACAAAAAGAGAAAAATAAAACCTTAGTTTAAAGCCTATAGTGTGACAGAGAAGTCTGACATGACTACTACTGTAATTCATGCAACTGAGGTATAGAATTTTACAAGTTTACAGAGTTAAGTGTTGGACAGTACTGGAAGAAACATTTCTTTTATGTAAATACGTTCTTATAGATGACCAGCTGCTGAAATAAGTTGTAGAAAGCAAGAGAAGTTTAGGAGTTTTGTGGTAAATATTATCTGTGTCAAAGTCTGTTCAAAATGTGAGTAATTCAGCTTCGTTTGTGATTATTTCCTTTCTCAGAAACCACTGCTGTATACTGAAATTATTTGCTTTTACGACTGGAACACAGTCTGTGTGATCACATTTATAACTTGTTGAAATTATAAGGACCAGCTGCAATTAGATGGGCTGTAGATTTCTATATCTTAAAACCTGGGATGATTTTCTTTTTTCCAAAGGAAAAAATTCCACTTTCATTTCTTTGTTGTACCAGGACCTGGAGTTCCTGTCAATTTTTTTTTGAATAACCACATTACCTCCTCACCATTTCCTTCTGCTTAAAAAGGGCTAAGCTAAAGGAACAGAACACAACTGCCAATTTTTTGTGCTCTGAAGGTTTTGTTTTCTCCGGCAGCATGACATCCTACCAAAGAACAATACAATACAATAATTAGTGATCAGATCAACATGAGTCCTAAAGTCACACGTATCAAGATGTTAAATTTACAACATACATGAGCTGCCCAATAGACAGAACTACAACCATCCTCGAGGAGTGGTGTAAGTGAAGGCAGAGAGGCCTTGAGAAGGTCTCAAGGAAGGGAAGCACGTGAAGAGGGGCTGAGGTCACTGGGTCTGTTCAGCCTGGAAAAGAAGAGACTGAGGGGAGACCTCAACTCAGTCTACAGCTTCCTCATGAGGGGAAGAGGAGTGGCAGGCACTGAGCTCTTCTCTGGAGACTGTGACAGGAGCCAGAGGGAATGGCCTGAAGCTGTGTCAGGGAGGTTTTAGACTGGATAGTAGGAAAAGTTCTTCACCCACAGGGTATTTGGGCACTGGAACAGGCTCCCCAGGGAACTGGTCACAGCACCAAGCCAGACAGAGTTTAAGAAGTGTTCGGGCACTGTTCTCAGGCACAGAGTGTGATTCTTGGGGATGTCCTGTGCAGGGCCAGGAGCTGGACTCAATGATCCTTGTGGGTCCTTTCCAGTTTGGGGTGTTTTTTGTTTCTAAATCTCTTACAGAAATAAGGTCTTGGAAGGTTTTTTTTTAATGACTTGCACAAACCAGGACAAACATTGCAGGAGCAGCAAGATCAACCCAAGTAACAACCCAAGAAAGAGCTGTAAAGTTGTCTTCTATGAATTTTTATGCATTTACTATGCATAACTGCAGATAAAGAAGGAGACTAGCTAGCATTGCTGCACGTGGCCAGGGAAAATCTGGTCTGCCAGGAAGGGATTGCTGCAATCTATGGACTCTTCCAAAGGTGCTACCATCCTGTTTAGTCATGCACTTGAAATTGGTCACCATAAAAATGACTAAGAGCTACTTATGATAGCAGCACGAATGAGGCAGTGAAGATGGCTTGCAGCTGTGCAGAAGAAATAAAAATTTCAGGACAAGGATTATGGGAACTGGTACTATAAGTAAGAACACCTTTATTTAAAAAAAAAAACCAGTGCTTCTACCACTTGAGTGAGGCAAGAAAGGCTTGATGGCATCACTAAGGCCATTCTAGAGCAGTAATGATTCCCAAATAGAAAAGGGCACTGGGATGGAAGGGATTTTGCCCCTGTCTCACATTCCCTGTGACTGTGTAAGCAGCTGAGACTGTGTTGGTGTTTGGACTGAATTACTTCCTGGTGAGGGTAGGTGCTAATTGAAGTATGGAACCACTATTTTTTCCAGGTCAAGCCACTAAATATTAGATATAGCATTTTACAAGTTCATAGCTAGAACATGCAGAAAGACTGAATAGTATCTTGAAGAAGTGAATAGCTGTACACTTTTTTTGTGGCAAAGAGGAGTGAGCTGTGCTTAATTTGGCAGAGTAAATTAACAGTAAGTCTTTCATATACAAGGATGGCATTTGTGTCATTGACTTGGATAATAATAAAAGGAAGGTCTCTTTAAAAATAATCAAGTCAGTTGCACAATCAGTTCAGCAAACTACTGAACAGTGGGAATTACATCTTTCCCTGTTTTTAAGAGAACTTCTTCATGAAGTGCAGTTTGAGGTAGGCAATGGTGAGGAAGATGAGGGTCATGCAGGCCATAGCCAGGTGGTTCTGCCACAGGCCCCAGGGGCTCGCTTCGATGCCTTGGCTCTTCAGATAGTCCTCTCCAGTACATATCCTACAGACAAAACACACACCTTGATCAGCTGAGCCACTTTACAAACCTGTCAGCAGGACCTAGGGAGATCTCTGGAAGTTGTAGTGTGGTTGCATGTGTGTAGTAGGCCTGGCAAACACCAGCTATATGTCAATGGTTAATTTTCCATTTGTAAATTTGCTTTTCTTGTAGCTCCAGTTTCACATAGGAAGCTGAAATGGATTTTGTGAGGTTGTACAATTGTGTGTGTGTGCACAGTTCTCACTAAATACAGTTTGAAGAAAAGTAAGAGGCAGAATGCTAGATATTTCTAGTGTTATAAATACTAAATATGGCAACAAACAGAATGTTCCATGCAGTCAGAATGTAAAAACCCAGTCAAAGGTTCCTTTTCCATGTGAAAACTCACAGATTCTCTGGTCATCAGTGGGTATCTCTGATACTCAGACTGATGTTCTAGGACTTCTATAGTTACTGATGGTGGGATTCCTTTCAGTGTACCAAAATACTTACAGCTGGCCTGTCTCTCGATAATGACTGTCACTGCTTGAAACAGTGTTGTTACTGCTGCCACAGAAGTTCAGACCAGTGAACTCATTGATCTGTAAAGCCTTTCAAAATAAAAGAAACAATGACAACAGAAATTAGTAGGTAAAGGAGTGATACAGTAACAAGATGAGATATAACACAATTAAAATTGATTCTAAAAATGTGCTGGTATCACTATTACATTTGCCAAATCCCCATTTTTTAGCAGAGTAGCAGAGTTCTTTTTTTTCTTTTAAGAGAGGAATGTGTACTACCTTTAGACACTGGTAAAGCATTCACCACAACAGGCTTTACCACCTCCCCCTGGCCAGACTATTTCTGCACAGGCATATAAAGCCCGAATTTCTCTGCAAAACATCACACTGGCTTAAATTTTCACAAATTAGAAGAAAAGCTTTAGCCTGTCAGGCTTTTTTGTTTGATTGATGGAAGAGCCAAATAGAAGATTTTTACTTTTTTGGGGTGGGGATAGCATTGTTCTTTACTTTGAAACATTTCTGTCCAGCCAAAGTCCAGCTAATGTAGTAGTTGTGTCTCTCATATGAGGTGTTTTCGATTTACAGAAATGAGCTCTTCTAAACAACAGTGGATGCTGGTTGATGAGAAGCCCTTCTTGTTTCAAGATACTGTACAACACTCTGAGGTTGTACAGTATCTTGAAACTTTTATCTTTCCTTTTGCTCATTAGGCCTTCAAGTTTGAAGATTTCTTTATCATGATTAAAGATATTTCTTTCTATCAAACCATTTCCAGGTTTGTACACAGGAAATCAGAGCACTTACTGTCATTCCATATCGAGGGATGCTGAAGTATTTGAGCCAGGAGAGCCAGGACATGATGCTTGTGAGATTGACCAGCAACCCAGAGAAAATCTGGAGGCAATAATTACAAAAAAAAGCCACAACAAACAAAAACAGATTACAGATTACATGCTTTTATCATGTGTTATTCTCTAGCTCTTGACTTCACTTCTTCAGATAAAAAGGAATGGGAAAGTATTCCTAGAGGAAGAAACTCTTCCAGCAGAAGAACAAAAGGGAAGGATTTATATCTAACCAAGCTTTGGGCCATAACATCAGGTCCTTCCCCCAAACCAAGGAATGCTTTCCCCAGTGCAGTAAACCCACGTGCTTCCTGCCTGGGGATTGCACATGGGTTCACATGAACTCTCTGCTGCTCCTCAGTGGGGGACTGCTCTAGGTTTTGCCTGTGTGCCCTGAGTCTGAGGGCAGAGTGGACTTTGGCTGTGGGTTCAGCTCTGCCTCATCCAAGGTGCCTGTCTCCTGACTGTGGCTGTGTGTTGTCCAGTTTAACACGCCCAAGGTGGGCTCTGCAGCTAAGGAGGACAGAAACTCTCAGAAAGTAGGGGCTGCATGTTCTCAGCCAGAGACATTTGCCTTTCACAAAGTTAAGGGAGAGAGAATGGATTGTAGCCCTAAGTGGCTTCTCTACTTTCCAGGCAGTTTTCTGTCTGCCAGAGACAGAAGTCAGAGGAGCCACTCTTCCCCTCACACCCAGCCTTCCAGCCCCTCACTTCTTGTTCATTCGGAGGACAAATCAGAATATTCCACCCCACAGCATCAGGATACTCAAATCAGACAGATCAGGATATGTTGACCCCAAGAGACTTTTTGCACAATTCAGCTGAACTCCGTGCTAGTAGGATTTCTGGATTTTTCATCATTTCTGGGATTTCATGACCCAGTCTAGAGAACTGAAAAGTGCTACTCACAATCATAAAAACGAAGGTGACAGTCATGAGTAGGTTTGCTATAGAGGCCACGCTCTGTCCTGTTGCAATGGCAAGTGCCATGGAAGTGGCTGTGTAGGACACCATCATAAGGGTGAACATCATTATAAAGAAGGCTTCTGCTGTTGGTTTCAAACCTTAAAGATCAGAACAAGAAGGGTTTCAGAATGATCCTGCTAAAAGCTCTGCCATAACCTGAACACTATCCTGACTTTATCCTGCTTACAAATTACACCTTGTCTGCCAGCACTGGCTGTGTCACTGAGACCCAAGACTGCTGTGGTGCTTGTGGCAGCCCTTATGTGTCTGTCCTGACAGTGGAAGACAGGATGGATAAGTAGTATGTCCAAAACTGCAGTAAGACTGAAGACAGTAGAATGTGTAGAAGTACTGCACTTCACACATCCAAAGTGGCTGCAAGTTGTCCATCAAAGGAGAAACTTCTAGTACACTTCCATGAGCAGCAGCTGTACAGCATTTCACTAATTTCCAGCAAAGAGCTGTCCTAAAATACCTAGCAGCCTGGAGGTGGCTATGGATTCAGCAGCAAGGTCTGATTCATTCCAGCTTCACAGTTTGAGAGCCTCTTGCTGATTCCTGTTTCACAGTTTGAGAGCCTCTTGCTCTTGTTTCCTATTCCTTAGGGAAAAAACTCAGACCAAAGCCAACAAGCTGGTATTAATTCACACAGTATTAAGATCTTAAAACCTTTTCTTTTAGGTGTTCTTGCAAAGATCAGAAAAGTATCTTACAAAAGTCATCAGAAGCCAAGAAGGCCATAGATGAAAGGGTTAAATCAAAACTATGCAGTAATGGTGATGGCTCCCTTCTGGGGACAGTGGAGGTGAGACATGTCACAGATTCTCTGATGAATGCTTAAATCTTTGTGTCTTTTCTGTAGAAAACAACATGGTGTGCTAAAAGTAAGCTCAGTAGCCACTGCCACACCAGGGAAGGGCTTTAGCCTATATAAATATCCATGTATGCATACACAGCTATGTGCACCTGCCATGATTTATTGAGGGGGTTGGAATGAGACTGTAGGAGACCATACTTGCCTAGCATGAAGTAAACTATGCAGGTGAAGATGATGCTGGGCATAGTCCTTACAGGTATTAAATCAGCCATTAGCTTTGCTATGAAGTATGCAGATGTTCTGTAGTAGCCACTGATATATTCGTGTCTGGAACACAGAGAGAGGTACACCACGTTACAAATTTAACCACTGAAAACCAGTTTGATTTTCACCTCTTGACCTCCTGAATTCTAGCTCAAACTGAAAGAAATCTTTCATACTTAGGCTATAATGCAACTTTCCAGTAAACCTCTACACACTATAGAACTGGTGACATTTTCATATGCAAATGAACATGGGTATTTGTGCACATATTTTTTAGTAAATTTACGTGTCATATCACCGAGATAGAGAGGGTAAAGTTAGAATAATTTTCATATTTTATGCTGTATATGCATAGCTTTAAAGAACCCAGTTATATGATATTTATTGCCCTCACTAGCAAGCCACAAACTTATTAATCAATGCCAAAACTGATTATTCAAGGGTTTTTTTCCTACTGCTCCAATGACTTTAAACTCCGAGCCATTTGTAATCACAGGTACCTTTTGGGGCGTTTGCAGACAACTCACTAGCAGACTAACAGAGTACATTTGCAATGAGCACTATCAGTGAAATAATTTGAAAATTTTGCAGTAGCTGTACTTAAATGACATTTTCAGCATGTCAGACAAACTCACAGTCTAACAGCAAAACCTAGTAAACTTTTTGTATGTTTTACTTACATAAATATCTTCTTTTCCACAATGAAGAGTTCAACAGCTGTGACACTGCTGAAACACTGGTTGGTGGTCAGAAAGAACATTGCACCCACTCTGCAAAATAGCAAAACAGTGAGCTGTTAAATGTGGTGTTTCCACAACAGAGTACATAAATCCACCTGCAGTGCCTGAAGTTTGGCAGTGTTGGACCTCCCATCCCAAAATCCATGGGAAAAGTCTGGGCTACGAGTCTGAGTCTGTAACAAGCCTGACATAGATGTGGTACAGTCATTATTTGATTTTGGCATGCAATGATAACACATTCTCTGATGCAGTCCAAAGATAGAAAATCAACTGAGGTTTGAGGGGCTGTGGTTTGGGTTTTTTCTTAATGTAACTTCCTGACACGTTAAAGATTCTCAGATTGTGAGGCATTTGTCTGCTGCAAACTGTAAGGAACCAAATAGTGTGAGAAGTAATTTTCACCTTTTCCACAAAAAATTAAGGCACTTCCTACTCAGTCTAAAACTGGGCTGTTTTTAAACAAACACTGTGAAGTGTTTCAAGATTAAGAACCCAGAGGTTTCATAGTGGCAAATTCATGTGTCAGGTCAGGTACATACAGCTGTCAAAATGGTAAGTAGAGAAGCAAAATTTGAAAATCTCTTACTGCTGGTAAATTCAAGTGTGTGAATAGAAACAATTGCAAGATTACAACTTTTATATAGCCAGAAGTCTGTATATTTTAACCCTCTCAGTTCTGCAGGGACCTTGCTAGAGGAACAATATCACATCCTCACTTCCAGGTCACACAGGCTTGGCCTTTACTCATGTGAAGGGAAGCATTTGCTTTAAAGGGGTATTAAGCCCCTTTAAAGAGAGCTTTATCAAATCTTTGAATATCCATTATCTAGACTGACTGACCTGTTCTGTATTCCAGCAGAGTTGTTTTCAATCCCAAAGTAAATGGCACCTACAATCAGTCCCAGAAGAGCTGTAATAAGAAGCTAAACGGGAAAAAGAGAAAAGAGGAGGGAAAGTATCATTCTCATTGCTTCAAAGGATTTCCTGACTGCCAGGATAAGGATGACAGTTTCTTTTCATGCTCCAGAGTGTGTAATTACTGGGCTCTATCATACATCTTACTCATGAGTTTGCTTTTAATGAGATACTACAACAGGGCTACAGATATGCTGGTATTTGCAGTCCATAACCATTTAAATAGCAGAGATAACAGCTGTCTCAAGTCTGTCACTTAAAAGACTGAAGTGTGTGCATCACACTTTTTGAATGCTAAATGCAAATGACAAAAAGATCAGGAAAACTGATGGTATCAGGCAGTTCTGTCATTTTTAAGCCCAAGCAAGGCATAAGTCTTAACATCAAAAACTATTTGATCCTTGGTACCCTCTTGCTAAGATCCTGCGGAAAGGAGCAAATGTCAGGGATAATTCAGCTCCTAAGCCCATTGCTGTGGAAAGCAGGGATCATTTCATGGCCAATTTGGAGCAGATGAATGAAAAAAAGGCTTAATGAGCCATGTACCCTTCAAAGAATGCTGGACAAATCCACCCCTAATGAGGGTGAAGAGACAAAAAAGATTGTGAGAAACAAGTCAGGACCATTAACCTTGGGCTAGGAAGGAGGTTCTTGAGAGCCTAATCCTTGTCACAAGGTCAAGCTTTTACAAAGCAATTATTAAGGATCTCCATAGTATCGACATACAGGCACACACACGTACTCAAAGCCTTTTAACCTCGGGGATTCTGGACTTGTTTTAACTCCACACCAGCCATTTATTCACTCAGTATATAAAACACAATGAAGGTAATTTATACCTCTGGCTACAGGCCAGATTTTCTATTGGTCTTTCCAGAACTGCTGAGAATTGCAGTGAGAGCTTTGGTGGTGCTGTGGCTGCAGAGTTTGGTCCATGAATTAGGGGATTCCTGAGGATTAGTCACTGTGCAGAGGCCAGCCAGACATTCTTCATTTTTGAAAGCAGTGTGCAGCTCTGAAGGAGTCTACACTTTTGGTGCTGATCCTTCAGGAAAAGCAGCACTAACAGAGGCAGTGATTATTTTTCCTGGTGGGTGTTGGACCCCATTGTGGACTTCATGACACCTTATCCAGAAGACATCATCACCAATATGAACAGTCAAATGACCAAACAGCACACACATTACGAGACTGAAAAAACATTTTTGCACTTGAGCCAACTGCCAGCACTTCATTCTGTGCTGAAGTTGAATTAAGTATGTAAATGCAGTCTGTTAACTTTTCCTGGTGGGGGAAAGGATTTGAGGCCAAACCCCACAGTGCCAAGCCTGGACAATTAGAGTCAAATCTAAAGAATGTTCTTGAGCAAATGTGTGAAACTGCTTGGGACATAATGTGCTCCTGTCTGGGAGCAGCAGAATGCCCTGCTGAGACAGGTCTTGCCTCCCAAAGTCTTACAGTAGTCCAAAATTAATTACTGAACAGTCGCACATTTGGGAGCATTCAGGACACCTTCTATCCCCAGATTCCTAGACCCTGAGCACTCTTTCTTCAGATGCTTACTGCAGTCAAAATATCAAGAGGTAAAACCATCCCAGTGGCTTATCTAATAATCCAGGAGCCAAATGAATTCAGTGTATACCACAAAATTATGGATACAGATAGCCTTACCTGAGCTATGGAAGCCTGAGGGTTTCCTATCAGGTTTTTAAATGTGCGCCTGGACACCCATTTCAGCTGGTGGAGGAAGGAATTGGCATATGTGATTTGCCTGAAAAGTCCTTTGGTTTTCTTTTTATTTCCTGAAGACAGGCTCTCTAAATGTGCTTTTGTTTCTCGGTAGTAGGCAGAGTTGGAGTATTTTTCTGCTAATTGCTCTGCCAAGGTTTTATCATATTCAGAGTGTTCTTCAGGGCTCTCTGCTGGAAAAATTAAAAAACCAGAAGAATTGAGATGCACACGTAGTTTCAGTGATTCACTGCACTCAGTCCCATAGCAAACAGTTCAAAAGAGTCAGTATAAATAAGAGCTTTTGTGTTTGTCTGTGTAACCTGCCCAACAGGCAGCAGCCTCTCAGCTCTCTGACCAGGCAAACCCATGTTTGCCCAGGGAGTTGCAACCTGGCAGCAACATGGCTTTTAATCAAAAAGTGGCTTTCACAGCCCCTTTGCCCCCAAAGGTTTCTGTAAGTGATATGTTTCACAGATCTGATGACATAATCCTGAACTTTCCAGACTTTAGATCCAGGTAATCCTGCATGTGTCTACTTTGGTCATAAAGAAATTTCAGCTGGACCTCCTTTTTTCTTAACTATATATAGTATAGTGTAAGCTTTTCCAATGACAGATATGATGTGTGTTGCCAGGCCAGATCCTGATCAGAGCATTTTTGTAAAATGATAGCTGCTCTTTTGCTACAGGTATAGTGAAACTCTGTTTGGGCATTCAGCATATTCATTACTTCGTTTGCCTTTTCACTCTTGTGAAAAGAGAGGAGACTATTAATGAGTGGCAGCAGAAAAGTATGAGAAAGAATGCCCAAAAAATAGGTGAGAGCTGATTCATTGGTTTGGGGATAATTTTTGCCTTAGCACAACTCAGGGAAACACCAGGTGGGCAGTGGTACCTTATCTCTACCCCTTCCCACCCTACTCAGAGGAAGAAAAACAGTAACTTCCTAACAGAAGAACTGTTCCATTAGGTAAAATAGTCAAGTCATAACTGCACCAAATTATATCCTCAACAGGAACAATTGTCTTGGTTTATTATCTCTGCTTCTGTAGGATTTCAGCTGGTTTGCCTTGAAGATGAAAGAGGCTCTTTCTGTGTGCTGAGAGTTACCAAAACAATTTCTTGAATTCCCAATCCTGCACAGGCTTGGATAACTTGACTCAGCTCTGGGTTTCATACCTGTGTTGCTCTCCTCAGCCTTGTTCATTGCCACAGCAGTGGAGTCTCCATTGATGACATCCAGGAAAAAGTCGGCGGGATTGTTGAAGGGCTCGCACTGGTAGCCTGTGGTGACAGTGACACTGTGGTGACAGTGTTATGAGCCCTGGGTGGGGCTGTGTGACTGGCCAAGGGCTGTGCTTGGCTGTCAGGAGCACAGCCACACATCCTGCCCATGGAACAGCCTGCACCTAAGGCATGGCAGCCTTTGGAAAGTCCACGCTTTCCCAAGGGATGAGTGACACTTCTGGGCAGCACCATCAGCAAAAGCAAGGTGACAGCTGGCTGTGTGCTCTTCCCAGCCCTAGCCCAGGCCTTTTAGTTAATTAAGAAAATTAAATTAATTAATTCATTCAATTAAGATGCACCCAGGAACAGCTCACCCAAATCCACATGTGGGTCGAGAGGAGAAACACCCACAGAAATGCTCAGCCTGTAAAACTGCTTGGACACGCCGTGTCCAATTCTGGCCTAGAGCTACTGGCATTTCACTCAAGCTGGTGCAAACCAAAGGTTGGCCCTGCTGGAAGTTGTGCTCACCAAGGGACTGAAAGTGCCCAATGGCCTCCTGGGCTGGGCCATGGTACAGCACTCTCCCTGCAGCCAGCAGCGTCAGGCTGTCAAACAGTCGGAATATGGAGTACCGAGGCTGGTGGATGGAGAAGATGATTGTCTTTCCTTGTTTTGACATCCTGAATGTGAAGAATGACAGAGATGTCAGCTTTGCAAGTAGACCCAGTGTTTAGATAAGAGCATTTGAAAGTTCAGTTAAGTCTTAAAGAAGTCTGATTAACTTAGTAGCCAGAGGAGGGAGAAGAAAGGAAAAAAGAAAAAGAAAATATTTAGGTCATATTTACATTATATCTGTGTGAGAAAAGAATTCTCACTTTGGAGAGAGAGAATTCCTACAGTTTTTTTCCTACTCTACTCTCTTCCTTGGCTCACTGGTAAATAATTACTTGTCTGAATTCTCTGTTTGCTCATTCGATCTGTAATTCAAGTCTAATACAACTGAAGTGTAGCAGAGTGGAGTACTGAGGATGGGAAACTGTTTCCAAAGTCATCACCTTTTCAGTAGCAGTAGGACAGCATTGGCAGTGCTGGCATCAAGTCCTGTGGTTGGCTCATCCAAAAACAAGATAGCAGGATTCGTGATGAGCTCCATCCCAATATTGGTCCTTTTCCGCTCTCCTCCAGACACCCCACGAGTGAACTGGGTACCAACCTATAAAAACCAAGAAACTTTTCTTGTTTGACCCAAAGAGAAATCCTTGAGTATCCTACCCACATGGCAGTATTTGGGGAGAGTTCTGAGGAATTCTGGCCCTTCTCTCAGAAGCAGATGTAAAAGTTACCTCACATACAGCCTTGTTCTTAAGGTTAATATTACTTGAGTTCTTGTCTTTTCCTCCAAACTCTAGCTTTCCCTTTTACCTTTCCCTTTTCCTTCCCTTTTCCCTGCAATGTGATACCATATGGCAGCATCAGCACAGTCTGTACAGGTCTCCATACAAAAATCATTGTATTACTGAAACAGCCTGTAGACATTTTTTTATTTTTTTTTAAGTTGCCATGGTGAGCCACTTGGTTAATTAATAAACCACTTACTATGGTTTAAGTACCATGTCTACTGGCCTTACCTTGGAATCTGCCACTTTGCTCAAACCCAGTTCCTTGATGATCTGATTCACTCGTTCATTTTTCTCCTGTTCCTTCACTGACTTTGGCAAGCGGAGTGCTGCTGAGAACTTCAGATTTTCTCTTACAGTCAGGGTTCCCATCACCACATCATCCTTCATTAAAAAAAAGGGGTAGATATTTGGTGGTTGCTCAGCAGTTTCTATTTATTCCCCTGAGAACCATATCTGCCTATGTTTTATGCTGTCCTTGCATGCAGAGGGACAGTAGCAGCAGCCAGAACATGCAGTAAGGTGCATCTTCAATGCCTGTGGATTTCATGCACGTAATTATATTTGCCTTAATTCATAAAGCAATGCCTCCATCATGCATGATATCAAAATGTATGAACAACAAAGTATTAAAAACTGTCCCTTATGTATTCTTACCTTATTCAGGTTTTTTGGAGGTGTTGAGGGAGAGACTGAAGGGCTGAAGGGACCTGAGAAGCAGCTACAGCTCAGGTCATTATCACAGTGTGTTTGCCAGTGCAGCCTCAGCCCGCTACAGGTGAGAGCAGGGAGAAAAGAGGGAAGGTAAAGAGAGGCTGGGTCCATGTGGGTTAGGCAGAAGGTGTTTCCAACTTGTTTTGTCAAAGGAGGAAGGAGGGGAGGTTTTTAGATACCGTCTGCTTGTCTCTTGCAAAGGGAATCTGTCAGTTGTGGGAAGCTGAGATTTACATGTGCTTTGAGAGACCACCTTTCTGTAACATGTAATTTCAAGGAGTTTTCCTAGATGCTTGGATCAAGGCAAGGTATTTGCAACACAGCTGCAACTTCTTACAAGAGAATCCACAAAATTACTTACCTGTACTACGTACCCAGAGGTACATTTAAAGTTGGCAGGCTGAGGAGCTCCATTGATCAAAATGTCACCAGAGAGCCCTTTGGGATCCTTCCTTGCAGCCAAAATGTCCAGTAGCCTACAGGAAAGTTTGGTTACTTTGTCAGATGAACATGCAGGAGGAAAAGCTCTCTGAACCACAAGCCCAGCACATGGAGCAAAGAGCTACATAAAAGGAGATCACATTAAACATTTGCAATCTAGAAAACCCCCAGCAGCTTTCATGGACTGAGTCTCTTTTGTCCTGGTTTCCTAAGGAAATGAGATCTGTGCAGGTCCATATCCATTTTTTCAGTAATTTGAGTTTAATCTCAAATTGGTTACACATTACCAGAAAGGTGTGTAAGGAGCAACTGTCAGAAAAGTGTACACTAAAACTGAATTTCACCTCTCTCATATAAACTGATTGTCTTTTTGAATTCAAGTATTTCTCAGAAAACAGTGAGACTTGCACAGACCTAAACAAAAACTCAATCCTTCTCTGAAAGAGAAGTCTATTACTGCTAAATGTGTACAGTTTCATTTTCCCATTGGTGTAATTTCTGTGGAGGGTGAAGGGGGCACTTACGAAGATTTACCACTGCCAGTGGGTCCCAAAATTGCATTCAGTCCTGGTTTCATGATGCCGCTGTAAGACAAAACAGAAAAGTTTTATAAAATAATTAGGGTGGGGTTATTTCTTTGCCTGTTTCTGCTGGTAGGCCAGTGTAATTTATCTGTACAACTTCTTTCTGCATCCCATTAGTTTTGGAATTAATGAAGCTGCCTAATCACAAGCAATATTTATGATCAGACTTCACCTTAACTTTTTCTAATTCAAGCAAAAATAACCATCCTATAATGAAGACAGAGCATAAACATGGCTAAAATGCAGCAAAACCTCTACATGTATTTTTACCCCATGGTAAAGCACATGACTGCTTTAACCATACTCAGTTCTAAAGATATTATTCTCTCAATAACTAGAGAATAATAGTCTCTGTAGGCAGAATAAACTAGGTATTTGTCTGTACTTAAAATGCAGTTGATAGTTTCTCTGTGTCTGACATTAAACCTCCATGAAACTCAAAAGCCAGATGGTAAATGTCAGAAATGACCCATGTGAGTCAACTGAGGTACCACAACGCATGGCTTTTGAGGAAAGCAGCAAAGCCTTTAAGAGCTCATGTTTAGCAGGTGTGGAAGTTCCCTGGGCAAAAAGCAAGATAGACAGAGCTACACAAATGGGTAAATATTTATGATAGAAATTGGAGTTAGGGAACTGAAAGTCATGGGTGACTTGGAATGGCACATTGTATGAGCCCTTGCCACTGAGTTTAACTACTGAACTGTGAATGGGCAAGTTTTATTCACTGATTATTGAACAAAGGCTGTAATGACACGGCTGCTTTACTGCAGCAGTGTTCACTGTTGGGGAAAAAAACCCACAAAGCAACTCAACAAAAAACCACCAAAACTCCAGAAACCTTTACATCTCTTCAAAGTTAACCTAACTCTCACTTATATTGTGTTAAACATTTTAAGTTAAAGCCCCCAAAAAATTAATCTTTCCCAAGGGTGCCAGAGGGAAGGAGACAGCCACGGAGGACAGGCTGTTGGTATCTCAGGTGAACACCCCGGCTCAGTGGGAGGATTGCCAGGGAGTGCAGAGCCAGCAGAGCTGGCTGGTGTGCCCCGTGCTGATAGCAGCCAGGAGGGCTGCACCCCCAGGGCCGAGGGAAGTGAGCTCTCTGATGTACAGGCTCAGCCCAGGGACCGAGGACCTGGGCTTAAGCACAGCTGACAGCAAAAGCAAAGCAACCACACACAAAAATGATTTTTCTAAATCCTGATCTGCATGTTGTGCTGAATGACTTAGTGACATGAGGGAAATCAGCTCTCTGGACAGAAATCAAACTTACACATACTCTAAAGAGATGTTTAAATACCTACTTGACGTCTCTCAGAACTTCTTTTTTGGTGGTTTTTTGGAAACACAGGAACCCAGTCTTTGTCTTCACACGGTAGCAGATGTTGTGGAAGGTGAGCACGCTTCCTGCCCTGCCAGCCAAGTCTGGGGAGGACTGCATTCTACTGGGAATGCCATTTGTACCAGATTCTGACATCTGAATGCATAGGTGGGGCTGGTCCTCTGCCATCTTTCCTCTGGAAGTGAACCATAGGAAAGGGAAGATTTGATTAGGCATGAAGAGGAAAGGTGTGTCTTTTGGACCCAGTGTTCAGCACGGGGCCCACGGTGGACCTGGAAGAGGCCTGTCTAGGAGTCTGTCTTTTGGACAGGAAGGTTGGGTCCTGTGGCTCAGACCTGGAGACGACATGAAGCTGATGAGGAGCTGGGTCTGCCAGAGGTAGGGAGATAGAAGACTTTTCCTCCACCCTGATGGTCTGCTGGGGTGGGCTGACCTTGGGGGACCACAGCTGCCCATCCATCCACCCTCAGAGGTGAATATCTGCTCTGGTGCCTGGACTGCCTTCTCTGGGGTCTGTTTCTCCCACGTTTTCTCACTCCTCTCTCACAGTTGCTGAACAACATCTTCTGCCCTTTCTTACACATGTTTCCAGAGAGGCTCTACCAGGGTCACTGACACGCTCAGCTTTGCCTCAGTGGCTGGAAGTGACTGTGCCTGCCACAGCACAAACCCAGGATCTTTCCCACAGAATCTTCCCCCTCCAACTACCCCTCAGCAGCAGCACCTGGCCACAGGCAGCAACTGTTCTATTAATCTGAATGATTTTGCCAAGGATATAGCAACATGGCAACTGACACTGCTGCCAAGTAATTCTCTTCCTTGGGTTTGATTTCCATGTGAAAACTAGAAGGTAATTGTGGAATAATTAAAGTTATCTCATCTCCCTCATCAGCCAGGCTTCTGCCTGTGAGCCATCCATGTACACAGTGGAGCATCCCTGGCTGTCCCCATGCACGCAGACCTTTGTTCTCTTTGTGCTGCCTTAAGGGTCATCTGAGTGAAAGGTAGGGTCTGGACTCTCTGTATAATGTGTTGACTCATTAGAGTCTAATTACTTTAATTATCACTGTGGGAAATGTTAGCAATGCAATAGTGAATGGGAATCAAGAGGGTAGATGAGCAGCTGGGAGCTCTGGGGTGATCAGTCCCCTACCTCAGCATAATTACACTGCTAAGAGCAAGAAAGGAGGAAAATTATGACACAGTTTAAGACATGCTGAATGAATTTGAGAGCCATTAGTAAAAAGGAGCCTTGGGGAAAAAAAAAAAAAAAAAGCTGTTTAATCTAGCAGGCTCATATGGTCACATAAAAACCCAAACCCAAGCCCTTATCTTGTCCATTTGCTAAGGTTGCTGGATCACATTTTTTTCTTAGCTTAATATTCCAGTATTACTGATGCAACAGTATGAGCAAATGAGAAAAAAAAATGAGGTAGAGTTTGACCTCAGACATAATCAACAGAATGGTTACATTTTTCTTTTTTTCACTTGATTTTGTTGGGTTTTTTGGTCTTTTTTCCAAAGATGGGCATAAAAACCTAGCTCCACACTTGCACTGAAATTTCTGAAATGCTCCTCAGGAAACAAACTTTTTTTTTAGGAATTAAGAAATTAAAATTAAAAGCAAAGCAAATAAAATGCCTAATTGCTTTTTTGGATGCCTCTTGCACTGCAGTGTAAAAAGTTGTGAGATAATCAGTTTGGTATTTCACAAATCAACTTTCCCATTTCTGATCTAGCAATAAACTTCACCAGAGGAACAGAGGGTCCTGCTCTTTCAGAGCTAATGTAATTGTTAGCTGTTTGCAATTGCTCCTCAGAAATGGAATTTTTAAAATACTGCAGATTTTATCTGTTTAAAAATAATTCATTAAATTTAATGCAGCATACAGCCATGAAACATTTTAAGTCAGAGCTTGTGCAGGACAAAGAAACAACCAAGATGAGTGCTAATTGAATCAATTTCTATTCAAACTTCAAATTAAGTTTCTCAGATTTCACTGCCAATGGCAAACAAATGTTTACTTTAGATCGGAAATGAGCAGGAGATTCTATGACAGCATGTACTGCCTGCTGTATTCAGAAGTATTTGTTGATTCAGAAGTAAAGTGTTTCATATCCTTATCATATCAGCCCTGGGTATACTACACTTTGCATCAGCAGAATAAAAAATTTATAAACTTTCTGGAAATTCTGCAAATTTTGTTTGTTTTGTCAGATAGTTCTGAAATATTTTTATTGCCACAGATTTCAGCATAATTTCAGCTCAGGTCTAATAGAAAATCCTTTTTTCTGGAGATATTCAGTCTCAGAAAATTTTGCCAGGAGACAAAGTACTGGATATAGAGACTTAACCTTTTATTAATGGCAAAAATGAACTACTTTCTTTAAAACAACTGAGAAGCCTCTTTGCCCACTGTTTCAATGCACAGAAAATGGTCTTAGTACAGTCACTTTCCCAAGTATTCTTCTGAGACTTGGAAAACACAAAGTGTCATTTTTCCTGCACACACAAGGGAAATAAACAGAACCATCAAACAGCAACAAAATGTACTGCAAAGTTCAGTTGATCCAAACACACTTGAACCACAACAATACCATACCTGGAGTCTTTCAAACAATTTCAGAAATTGTATTTGTGTGCTTTAAGATACGTTGTCTATATAGAAAGCTAAGAAACATTTATTCCTATAGTATTCCTGCGAAGCTTTTGGCACTAGAGGGATTTGCAGTTCAGACAGAAAAAACCATACTAAAGAACAATACTATAGGAGGGGTACTAAAATTATGAACAGCAAAATTCACACCTGCATTTTTGAACATCCAGGCAGTTATTCAATAGATTTTATCTCTATAGAGAGTAAGCATTGAAGGTACTTAAGAAAGAAGAGTTCTAGAGGCAGAAGCAGCTTTCAGCATAATTTTCTAAAGGAAGCTGCCCCAAACCCTTTTTAAAAACGGTAATTTTCTTTTTTCTGGACACTTGAACATGCCAGAGAGACCGCAATTAAGTGTGCTATTATTTCTCTTATTTTAGTGGGGACAAAGTTAAGTCTTGCAGCCTGCAAGCTGAAACAGTACTGTGTGTGCATTTTGGACTTTGGATACATATAAATTCAGAAGTTGTGAGTATACCTTTTCTCCCCCCCTTCTTTAACCATTCCCAGGGATGTGGACTGACCAGAGAATGGCTGTGGGGATGCAAAGGGGCCAGGACCATACATTCCTCTTTCTCAGGAACACGTGCAGGAAACTAAAACCGTTTTAGTAAATAAGGATAATGCGATTCAGGCAATTTGTAAGTTAATTGCCAGCCGATTTACCGGGGATTTGTAACCTGCCTTCCATGAAAAGAGCCCTCTGTATTACTAGGGACCGAGCAAGCAGCGCACGGTGGTGCAGGCGTTTGCATGCGTGTTAACATGCATGAGAGAACACCGAGAGGGGCAGCTCCCACAAAATTTTCTCATTAATTTATGCCTTGAAGTTTACCCCCTGCCTTTTATAAAGCGTATTTGCATTGATTTCTTGCCTTCCCAATAAAATCCCCCGAAAAGCTGGGAGAAGGCAGGCGAGCGTTTTGCTGTTGGAGAAAAATAACTCCTGAATATCACTCCATAGCAACGGCAGTGCAAGAAACTCGTGGACGAGGAAGCAAGCCACTACACCGAGCTACATCTGTCTCAGCAAAGGGGCTGAGCTGCTGCTACGGACTCACTCACCAGCAGCGGGTCCGGGTCAGCGCCGCGGGGCTGCTGAGGAGGCGGCAGAGGCGCTGGAAGGATGCAGGATCCCGGGAAGGGAGGAGCGCGGCTCTGGCGGCTCGCTCAGCTGGCAGGGCCGGGCGGCGCCGCCAGGATCATCACATCTGCTGCAGAAGACGAGCTGGCAGCTGGGTTCCCTATGCTTCGTCACCCCGGGGAGTCTCCACCCTTTCCCTTTGTGGGGAGGGCAGGGCCAGGGCGAGCCGCTGCTTTCGCCTTTTCTTCTTTTAGCTGAACAAGTCGTAAGCTGCCACAACCCAAGCACGCCGGCAGCGGTGACTCTGTGAGTGAAGGAGAGCTCCTTCACCTGCCGAGGCTTGCAGCCACGGACAGGGCTGGCAAAGCCCGGGTGAATCCCAGTATGGCATTTCAGACAAGGCTCGGTTGGCTGTGATGTCTTCTCCCCCAGCATTCTGAAGATGGGTATGTTTTCCTTCCGTTCCAAATGCCTGCAAAAATGCAAAGGCTTTTCTCAGCCCATCAGAGCGGGGTTTTCACAGGACAGTATGTGGGATCAAGGCGAGGCAGCCTTTGCTACACAAAGTAGGAGCACTGGTCCCCAGCTGAGGTTACTGGGCAGCATCAGCCACAGCTTCCCAGGAGCTGTGCTAACTGGGAGCAGGATCAATGACAGGCATGCCACTTCTCCTTTGTGCTCCCTGATGCAGTTTTGCTTTCCAGGACAGATGTAGCTTCCAAAAGATGAGGCTGGCCAAACTCTGGGGGATGCTGAAGGAACCCCTTCAGTTCTGTTGGCACTGTCTCGTGTGAGGGCTTTGACAAATGCATGAGCCCATGGAATCACGATCTTTGTCCTTGGCAGATGGCACAGAATTGCACATGTTATGGATGGTTTCCATTTAAAATCATAATTTTTTAATCATCTCTTTTTTGTAGCAGGACTCATCACTAATTATTAAACATCAAGGCTGCCTTTAAGGGCTCTCCTGTACCAAAGACCACAGGGACAGATTTTTTTAGGCAGCTGTAACCTGGGATTGGTAAGTTTGTCATTGTTCATCAACCATGTTCCTGAGACCTTGTTATTTCCTTTATCAATGATTTTATAATAATTAACTCTCTGCTGTATTTATATGAGACTTAGAAGTATGTCATCAGCTAGTGAAAATCATTGCATAGTCCCAGTGGCATTTGAGAAGGTGCACATGTGACCGAATAGGTGCAGGGATCTCTTGCTGTTATCTCATTCAGGGAGCACATCTGCAGCTGGGCCAGAAACCTCAGCAGGCCATTTGTAGTATCAGGTCTGGGCTATCCCCAGGCAGCTTGGATGCAGGACTCAAAGGTGTACCAAGTAAGTTACTACTCTGGGATGAGCTGTTGGCTCCCTTGAAGGCAGAGGCCCTGCAGAGAGATCTTTACAAGCTGGAGTGCTGGGAAATCACCAACCACATGAACTTTAAACAAAGACAAGTGCTGTGGTTTTCCCCTGGGCTGGGGCAGCCCTGGCTGTAGGGACAGAGTGGGGAATGAGAGGCTGGAGAGCAGCGCTGGGCAAAGGGC
>VZUI01002384.1:0-62874 GCA_013401135.1 Cettia cetti
AGCTTTTTTTTTTTTTTTTTTTTTTTCAATGCATAAAACAATTCAGACCCATGTTACTGCTTTTAACTGTGTGCAGTTAAATCTGACCTTTTTCCCTCCTGCTCCCCCAGTGGTGACTGTTTCTTTCCACCACACCAACATAAGGACACTACTGACCCCAGAACAACTGTGCAAAGAAGCAGGACTGCACAGTTAGTTTATTGAGGTGGTCCCTTAGGATGTGGCTTGCTTTTAAAGGCAGGAGCTGAGTTATCATGGATCCATACCACTACTTTCCTAGACTGCATAACCTGAAACTAGCCAGAAGAATTAAACTGCTTCTTGAGAAATCAACATCCATTTATATACTTCTTGCCACTCTTTGCTTAAGGCATCTCAAGACACTTCACAGCTTATCTATACCACAAAGGTTTAGCTCACTGACTCCTAATACACATTTGAAGTACATCTTATATTTGAGGAATGATACATGCTTCTGAAAATCAGACAAAGCTTGAGTCCAGCTACCATTTCCAGACAAGATAATGAGTACAGGAAGGTGCAGCAGCAGGCCAGGACAGAGGGAGGATGTGTACCTAAAGTCACGAGAGACAAAAGTGAAAGAGGAAAACCTCACAGTGGAAGTACTCATTTACAATAATGAATCTGGGTTGTCATGGGCCAAGTTCTTGATTGCATTAGCACCATCTGCCACGGCTCAGCCAGCAGCCAAGCCCTACTGCAGGAGCAGGGAGAGAATAAGAAAGATAAGAGGTAGAAAACTCACAAGTTGAGAGAAAGACAGTGTAATAGGGAATGCAAAAGGCACTGACTCAAGCAAAGTAAAACAAAGAATGAATTCCATGCTTCCCATGGGCAGGTGTGTGTTCAGCCATCCCCAGGAGAGCAGTGCCACATCATGTGTAATGGTGACTTGGGAAGACAAATGGCATCACTTCAAATGTCTACTAACTTCTTTTTCCCCCTGCTTTATGCACTGAGCATGATGTTCCATGGTCTGGAATATCCCTTTGGTCAGTTGGGGTCATCTGCCTCAGCTGTGTCCCAAGCACCCCCAGCCCCCTTCCCAGTCTGGCAGTACAAGCCTTGACTCAGTGTAAGCCCTGCTCAGCAATAAAAAAAGTCTCTTTATTATCAGCCCTGCGTTCAGCACAAATCCAAAACACAGCCCCACACCAGCCACTGTGAAGAAAATTAACTCCACACCAGCCAAAACCAGCACACCATGCAGCTGAGGTCTCTGCACTCTTGACAAAATGACCATTGTTCAGTGGGGCACAGCATCTCATTGCTGTGAGGGCCAGAGTCTATCTTTTGAGAATTTTTTTTCTTTTGCAAAAATCACCACACTTACTGATGCAAAGGAGCCAAGTCAAACAAAGCACAGAAGCATGTGAAATGTTATTTATGCATCAGGATTTAGTTTCAGCAGCGACCTTGCATTTATGCATTATTACCAGCCTATTTCTTTGTCACCTTGGAGAGGCGAGGTTTGTCTTTTATCTTTGTGCTTCAGTTCTCTGTATATTATTCCTCAGCAAACATTTAAATTCACCCTAAATCTACAAGAATTTTTCATTTTTTCCCCCATCAGTAGACCTCTTTTCTTAGTTGCTAGTCATTCTTCCTCCATGCCATCATTTACTCAGGTTCCAAATTCCTTTCCAGCATTCCCAGACTCAATTTGAAACTATTGCAGGAGACAGCAAAAATTAGTTTAGAGAAATAATTTTTTTGCCAGTTGTCATTCCAGATTTTCCTCCCATCAATTCTCCAGCCTACCTTATTCCTTTTCTTCCTAATAGAATTTTCTGCGTTATGATCCCTATTTTGTTTATATTCCTATTCAGGCTTTAGTGTTCCACTTGCAAGCAACAACAGTTTATGTTTTCTGCTTCTGGCATTTCTTGGAGATTAATTGCTGTGCAAATGCACTGCTAGAGTGACTCCGTGGAAGTCATAGAGACTGCCAGTTATTGGTAGCAGACCCTTTGACCTGATATTTCTAACACTTCATTGACACTAAATCTATTTTTATATAACTCACATTTTAAATTATATACAACTTTCTTATTTATTACATCTATTTAAAACCCTGGGTTCTTCTATTTGGACAGCAAAAATAAGCAATTTTACAGCCCAGAGAAATTCATAACACTAACCATTGAGCTCTGTTGTCAGGCCAGAGACCTCCTGATCTCAAGGGATTGCTTGGCACAGTCTCTGTATCTATTATTTAACTAGAAATAATATTTTTTTGCTCAGTATGATGGAATTCTCTGAAATAATTCTACTGGAAGGAAAGCTACCTTGTCAGAAAGTCATCATCTTAACAGTTTTAAAGCAAATTTGTGAGATAAGAAGTATTGGACAGGAAGAAAGAGTGTTTGAAGGAGTAATATTTCTTTGGAATAAGTCCGAGACTTGGACTCTAATATGAAGTGGAAGATTATCAGCTGTGCTTATCCCAGGACAGATTGGTAGGTAAATTGCATTAACTTTCATTGGGGCTAAAATATGATCACACATCTGCTTCCAAAACAATGAGAAAAAATTAGCTTCATCCACTCTGATTTCAGGGAGTGTCTTTTTGTTTAGCCATTTCTATGCAAATAAGGTAAGTGTTTTAATAAACATCAGAAGACACAAATGGTTTATTACTGATTGCATTACATGTATATTACCACTGTAAAACTTCATGTACACATCAGTTAATCTTCGAATTTTTTCTTCCTGTCCTAAGCAAATGCCTGCTTTGTGGCAAAATAAAATTAGTGACCCAGATGGAACATAAATTACCTTTATTTCAGTAATAACAGATATTATTTAGCAGGAAATTCTTTCAAGTACTCGCTAATGTCATTCTATATTATAGTCCTTCACTTAACTTACAAAATTAGCAAAACAGTTCTACAGTCACTAGTTAAGAGATCAAAATTTAACATAAACCTGATATTTACTGAAATCTGTCAGCTCAACCAATCCTGCAGAAAAAAGCCACTAACAATGCATGGCAATTCATCACACAGCACTGCCACTGACGTTGCAGTAATATCTGCTGGAGAATGGATGGTTGCTCTAATATTTGCACCCAGAAACTACTACAGTATCTACAGAAATGTGGTATTACTTTTTTAAAAGCCAAGCACTGACTTTTTAATAGAGTTCATTTACTTTGAGAAAGACTGAATACATAAGCTCAGAAGCTAAGAAGCTCAGTACATCTTGCTTTACATGCCCAGCTCTCAGCATGGACATTTGCCTGGCACAAGAGAGGAGACTTCCCACCTGGATGGATGGCAGTACTTGTGCTGTAGAACAGCCACGCACAATCCACTCAACTTCCCTTTCCCTGATGAGAACTACCTGCAGATCATGTACATTGAAATCAATGTAAAATTTAAGATAGTCTTGCTCAATGAGCTTCAGCCTTTTTTGGGACTTGTTTTGGATTTATTAGTCTTGTCAATAATCTGGAGGATATGATCACATCTGGAATAGAAAGACTTTCAAGTGCTATTCCTGACTTACCACTGGCTCATGAGTCAGTCTTGATAAATACTATAAATCATCTAATATACAGAGTATTTTTTTTAAAAGCAGCACTTTTCTTTTTTATACTGTCTCAGGGTTTGATACCCACTGATGTCTTGTACTAAATGACTCTGTCAACATTGTGGTACAGTGTTTTGCTGGTGGAAACTAGACAGAAGTTTCCAGACTGGTCTTCACAAATTACAAGAAAAGCAGGAGTGGCAGTTCATAAAGCCAGTCACAGAGAACACTGATATCTTACCCGCCAACCTGTCTCCTCCTTCTCCCTTGAAGATGGTATTGGCTCCTCAAAGGCAAAATTTTCAGGCCAGACACAACCCCAGCACAGCTGGATTCCCCCAGGCCCGCAGCATACAGGACTCCTTCAAGGAGGTAGTGACAGGTTAATCATGGTGTTGAATTGAAACTTGCAGCTTGCTGGCTGATGAGGAACAATCCTAATCAGCTGCCAAGGATATAATACTTCAGTACAAGAAGAGGGAGGAAGAGCAGGAGAAGCAAATGCTTTTCATCTTTTATAGCCAAAGATAGAAAATGAAATTCTAATTATTATGTTCTAAGAGATGCTCATTTGCAAGAGTGAAATGACTTTGGGAGGCCATTCCTACTTCCGAGATATTCATTCCTTCAGAAAAATACCTGATGATTTGGAGTAGTTTAACATCCACAAAAACAGTTGCTTGACAAAATAAACAGTTTGCAAGTACTTATTACTTCTTTGAAATATTTATCATCTTGCCCAACACAATGACTGATTTCACATTTGACTTCTACATAAAATTCACTCAGTTATGAAGAAAGACAACAAAAAAATATAAAACCACTTGGGGCCAGTTTCTGTTCTACCTCACTGGCAAGAGACAGCACTGGACTGAGCCCAGCACTTATAGCAAAAAATAGAATTCAAATAAATGTGTTCCTACCTTTAACATATATGTATCTACAGCTATGCTGAACTTTGCCAAGAGCTTCCCTTGGTGAAATACAGATTTTACTTCCTATCTTCCAGTAGCAGCAGGGAACTCTAAACCCCACTGTGCTCTGAGAACAAGACTTCTGTAGTTTGTGCCACAATATCGCCTCCTTGAAATATGGTAATTTACTTGCGGAAAGAACTTTCTTCTTTCTTTTCTTGATTTCCAATCTGTTTTTCCTACTTTGCTGAAATCAACAGTTTTTAATCACTCATATATGCAGAGCTAACAACATTATCATTTATATATATTGATAATATTATCTATACTAATATGCTGGGGAACCCTTCACTTAAAAATATTTCATAAAGATGACACTTTTCATAAACCAGTGGAAAATTTATTATTTAGGCGAGTGTGTCCAAACACAACTTAATATTGGGGTTTTTTTCTGCCTGATTCTTTGCAAGGCAAATTCTGTTGGGCTGAAATCTTTGTCCTTCTGCTGTTCTTTCAGCAACTGCTTTTATTCCCTATTTTCTTGGTGCAAAACCGAGTAAAATGTGACCAGACTGCTCAGCAGTAAGTTGAGAGCCCATGAAAGATCATGCTGCTTCATGTAGGCAAATATCCCATCCATGCAAGACAACACTGGGGCTGAAAACTGACCCCAGTCTTCTGGGCCACCTTTTGGACTTTCTAAGTCCTCAGTTGCGTTCCTCGGATGAACAGGAAAGCTGTCAGGGGAAAGCTCCAGTCCTGAACAGCAATCCTGCTGGGATAGAAGGACAAGGAGGAGAAGGGAGGCAGGAGCACATTGCAAAAGTGCCAAAAACAGACAGAAAGGTGAGAGTTGTTTCCAAGAAAAGTCAGCAAGAAAAACAAAACAAACTCAAAACACATCAACCAATCAACCAAAAAAACTCACCCTGCCACAAAAAAAACCCCAAAAAAACAAAAAAAACCCAAACCCAAACAAAACCAAAACCAAAAAAACCAACCTAAGAAACAAAGGGAGAGCACAGAGGGCAGGTGAAAGCAAAACTATAGTGTAAGAGGCTTTGAAACAAAAGGCTTAAAAGGTAGCAAGAAGCCTTGGGACAGAGGGAAGCTGCTTCAAGGCAAACCTCTCTCGTTCCTGAGTCAGCATAATCTGCAAATGTTATTTTCTTAATTACCAATGCTTTTTGCCTTGGAGGTTTTATTTTTTCCTAGAATTAAAAGATTACTGCCATGGCAATTTTATTTCAGTACGAATTCTACTTAATTAGATACACACATGTAAAGCCATGGATCAGCAAAAGGAAGAAAAAAAAACCCCTAATTTATTCACTTACCCATGGAGGGGAAAAAACCTACCTTTTTAATCCCTTTTCTTGGAAGCAGTGAGAAAGATCTTGACTCCCATGCGTTCCTCTTTGGAGATGTCCTGTTGGTTGTCAAGATTTCCTGGAGTCAGAAGGAATTGGTATAGCAGACTGAACTGCATGGCATGGTGTTTGTGGATTACTGCACATAGCAATCAAGTCTGGCCTCTGAAATCTACTGGGAATTTGCAGCTTGGTTATCTGCACATGTGCAGATAAACCAGAAAAAGAAACTACATTAAGAATCAGGCAGGGATTGTTAATAGGGAGTATACTTTCCCAGAGTGCAAAGCCATTTAATGCAACTTATTTTAAGAATACCTCCAGAGACACTGTTCAGCATAAAACACGTAACATTTTTTTGAAGCCAAATTAATGAACACACTTCCTTGCCTAGAAGAGTTTCCAGGCTGAAACAACCACATGTAGTGTAAAAGAAGAATTAGATACAACATGACACAAATTAATGAGAGCTGAACCTCATTCCAGATTTTCTCCCATATCTGACAGACTTAGAATGCCTGAAGGTCATTAGTTTATGGAGTATATTAGTATATAGTCATTAGTTTATCTGTAATGATGTAATCAAAGAAGGCACTTGGTACTTTGACCTTTTCTATGTTCTTTGTCACCAGATTCCCTGGACTATTAAGCAGCTGTCCCACATTTTCCCTAGTCTTTCTCTTGCTGCCTAAGTATCTGTAGAAGCCCTTCTTGATACCCTTTACATACCTTAGCAGATTCAACTCCAGGTGGACTTTGGTTTTTCTACGCCAAATACTTCATGATGCATTCCTCCTGGTTCCCCTATGTCTGGTTCTACCTCTTGTATACTTCCTTTTTATATCTGAAATCTGTCAGGAGCTGCTTGTTCATCTGTGCAGATCTGTCTTCAGCTTAAGGAAGGGGATCCTTGTAAAGCAACCAGCTTTCCTGAACCTCTCTTCTCTTTGGGGCTGTATCTCATTGGATTCATCCAAGCAGATCTGTGAATAAGCCACAGCCTGCTCTTCTGATATCCAGGGCTGTGGTCTTCCTAGCTGCTTTACTCTGTCCTCTCAGGAACCTGAACTGTATCATCTCATGAGCACTGTGGTCAAGACCATCCCCATAATTCACACAGTCATGATTGTCATGGAAAGGAATTAATTTTGCATTCTTCAGACTGCCAACCCAAACTGAGATTAGGGTCATTCTTTAACCATATTGCATGACATCCCGGTGCTTGAATAAGAAGTTTGGACACAGGAACACTTTAGAATTGCAGGTATCTGTTGTCATTTCCACACAAGCAGCACTCCTTTGCTGTGCTGTTGGATCTGCTGTTGAGATCAGATGACACGACAAGCATGTACAGACTCACATTTGGGATTGACCTGTATCTCGTGGGGCAAACAGAAAGGGTTGTCAACTCCCTAAGCATTTAAAGAGTTTCTGTGAATATGCAAAGTTTTCTTGAAGAATTAAAGAAATATTATGTGCTTTTTAAAGAAAAAATTGTTCACATCCAAAACCTGAAGTCATGTTTACACCTGAGAAAAAAACCCGAGGTGTGCATTTTCAAAGCACACTGATTTCTAAACATCCAATTCTTACATTTCTGTACTCTCAAGTATGCATTATAGTGAAACATTTTATAGGTTATTACTATGTCTTCTGTCACAGCTCACTCAGAAGGCCCATCATAGGAACATCCCTTTCTAAATTTAGACGCAGTAATAAACTTCAACAAGTAAAATGGGCTCAAAACAACTCCGAATTTGACTCCACTGCCCTAGACCTTGGCAGACCTTTCCAGCAAATAAGGCTAAAGGAAGAGTTATGTAGGGAGATAAAAATCTCAAGGTATGTAAAGGATGTGGAAAAACAAAGTGATAAAGTGGTGCCCTTTCTCAACCACCACTATTGCAAAGTTTTGAGAACATTCCTCATTGCTCTGGAAAGTCACTGCCTTGCTATATACAGTAATGTATTTTATAAAGAGAAAACTCTGTGCTATACACTTTGTGGTCTTCTGACAAATCCACCTACAAAAATACTGGTTAATAATACCTTGCACTTGGCAGTGTGAGCACCTTTCCATGATCCATACATATGAAATGTGCATACCCAGACACTGCTAATTAATGGCAAAATGCAGGTGTATGCATCCAAAACACATGGATCATACAGAACTATCTGAAATCATGAGCAAATCACACTTTATTACTCTTACTTTGAAGTAAAAGTCTACACCAAACACTGTCTCAAACAACCTACAATAGATTTTTCTTACTGTGTGTTTACAGATATGCAGGGGAATAATTGTCAGTATATCAAACATATTTTCCCAAATTCTTTTATCGACTTTTCCTAATACAAAATACCTGCAGCAACAATAGTTTTATTTGCTTACAAAAAGAACAGCTGGTACTTTGAGAATGGTATTTTAAGCAAGCCTTTCTTAAGCTGAGTGGAAGAAGTGTTTACCTTGCACAGAGGCTTACACTGTGGAAGGAAGGTTAATCAGTAGACCAACTGTAGCACAGACAGTGAAGGAGTCCAGTGAGGAACTCAGTCAGATCCATGTGATCCCAGTGAATGCTGCAGACCAAATACTGTGATAGCATCCTAGCAATTCAGTGCACAGCGCTATTTGGAGGCTTATGACCCTAAACCAGAAACCCCTTCCTCATCAGCTAATGTTAAGTATTTGGAAAAGATTTATCATATCTGAGCAGATCAAAGTGAGCAGAAAGGAGTCATGGCTGTCCCACTGAATGAATTTTCTTGGCTGTTCCGTGGCAGCATTATGCTACGAAAGATTATAGCTAAGTTTTATAACACAAATTCTTGGATATATATAATGGTTCAGGGGGAGTTTCCAGCAATTTTAGTAATTCTGCTGACTACAGGAAGCACTGAAAATACGCAGAAAATAAAGTAAATAGCAAAGTGATGATTTGTATTCTGCTCACATAGAAAGACTGCTTTCCAAGCAGGGCAAAACTGCCCTTGCTGGAACACATGCCAATAAATTACAGGGAAGAACGGCTATATCTGCTATATGAGGTGACGAATTTTGGCCTATATCATTTTCAGTTGGAAAATGTTGCTCTCCTCGATACAAATATATTTTGATATGTCAGTTATGCTCGTCTTTATGGGGAAATATGTCCATGACAACACAAAAACTTAAAACATAAAGGGCCAGGTCTATAACAGATGTAATTTTAATAACAATGTGAGATCAGGATGTTTAGCACTGGCAGGTTCCTGCTCTTTATAAAGCATGAGCACAGAATAGAAGCAATTGTGAGAGGCGTATCAGTTCAAAGCAGCACGTAATAAATGGCATCCTGCAAACCAGCTGTTTCAGTAATTCACTATCAGATGACAAAAAGCCCATTGAAAGAATTTTGTGTTCCTCCTGATTGATGTGATTTCTTTAAATTACAAAAAAGGAGAGAGAGATAGAGTGAGAGAGAGAGAGGGGATGTTTTTTAATCACAGAATTTCGTTATGTTCCAACTGCGTCTTCACATCAGCTGGCAATTTGAAACTCTTGACATGTTATTTCATTTCACTTTGGGGCACAACAGGGTTCAGATAATTTTGACTGTGAACAAACTGGTAAAGTTCTCTGGCCATTAAGGCAGAAGAAAGAAAACTTTCATGCAGGCACCGTCTAGGTTTTGGCAAGGGATAAAGAAAACTAACTGATTTTGCACTCTTTACTAATTAATAGCCTTACTAATTATTTTAGACTGAAACAAGTAGATCTTTGCATTAGCTTTTTGTATATGACTCCAAATCTCTATTATGGACTTCCATGAACTTTGAAAAATTAAGGCTTATAATTACTTAACTGAAAAAAACCCTAAAGTTTATGTGTTTTAAAAACTTTCAGGACATTAAAAAACTCATGTGATATTTGTCAGAAGCCTGACCCAAAGTCCACTGAAGTCAGGATGAGGGTTTCCATAAATGCAGAGGGTTGGATCAGCTCCTTTGTTTAAAAAAATAGATTTCAGAAGGAAGATGATGAAATTATATACTAGCCTGATCTAGGGAAATTCATCTATTATTTCCAGTATGTTTTATTGATACTGTGAGGCCATTTAAGATTCACCTCTCTGCAACACCAGTTAATTATGTATGTTGTAAATCCTTAAGCTGATATCTGAATGCATCACATAGACACAAATTCTTCCATGCATCCAAGCAAAATAATTCCTTACCCGGTCATTTTATACTTCAGTTGTTTTGCTGCTTTTTGATGGATTGGGACAGATTGACTTTTCTGAAGGCAATGCCTCAGTTACTCACTGAACCCTTCAGTCCTTTCTTCACACCAATTAGCCACAACCTGTTTCCTTGCCACTGGTTAAAAATCAGGGTATATTGCACAACCCCCTGTCTGTGATCTCCCCCTTGTCTGTGATCTCCAACGCTCTCCTTAGTACCCTGAGATGGCCAAGTTACAAGGAACAGGTGAAAGCTGTAGAGAAAGTGTCATAATTTCTGGTTGGTATAGCTGGAATTTCTGACACAAATTTCTTGGGGTTTGGGAGGTTTTTTGCTTCGCTGATACACCAGGTTCATGAGCGTTGAATACAACATGCATATGAAATATCACTACAGGATAATGTCTCATCCATTTACCCAGGTTATATGGAGCTAGTTAATGATTTTTCAGGAACTTTAAGCACAGCAATCCTTTCTTCAAAAACAGTGGAGAGGAGAGGGTCTAGGCACTTAAAAACTTTTACAAAGGACTCTGGACTGTAGGGAGTCTACAGAAGCTCAGCATACACGAGGTGCTCTGTGGCTAGAACAACTCATCATGACAGTCTTTTCACTGTGCAGAATCCCTTGAGGAACTCTAGAAGTTCCTCATACTGCAGTCTTCACAGCTTATGATGCTTCCCAGCTTATGATGTATCCCAGGTAAATGGTACAGGCCTAGTCTGTGCTATGTTCTTGGGATATGCTGACAAAAATTCAAGCAAAAATTGTTTGTCTGCATATGGATGTGTACCCTTCCAAATTTCTAAGGTCCATGATGCAGCCTCCAGCCTGTGAGGGTGATTTGATTTGTGCTTTGAATGTCAAAAGACCCTTCTGCCCCTTCCTGCGTATTTCTCTAAGAAACGAACACGTTTCAAGTTGCAATTGTAAAACATATATGTGCCACATATATGTGCTATTCCCTGCGGTGAGAGCATGTTTAACTGGGCAGATGTGGCAACTTCTGTGTGTGGTGAACCTGAAGAGAGACAGCTGATCTTCAGGCAGCCTGTCCTCTCTGCGTGGTGCAGGCTCCCACAATACACAACAAAGTGTAGTGAAGGAAGATGGAGCCACATCAGGGAGCAGCAAGAGCTGACTGTGTGGCTGGAACACAGCTTTCTTCTAACTTTGACCTGGGTTATGCGACTCAGTTCAGCACCTTTACATTGTCTGTTGCAATATAAATATGATATTACAGAAGTTGCCCAGGTGAATTGCACAATGGAGTGTCCCAAGCCTTGCCATGCCCTCAGTTTGTCCTACTGACATGTTCCTTCTTGTTCTCCTGACTAGTCCACTCTGAACACTAGGGCTTTCATCTCAGTTCTCCTATTTGCCTTAAGCTGAAAACATAAATGATTTACTGTTGCTGACTCCAAGGCTAAATGGCTGTTTCCTGCTGAGTGTCTGGTTGAGTTAATGCTATAGCAATATATTAAGTATTGGCTTTTCCCTATGGAACAACATACTGTTAAAATAATTTTATGGTTTTCAATTTTAATTGTTTAATTTGCTTGAAACTTCTGCCTATTTTACTTTTATCATGAGCTAAATGCAAACATCCTGCTCTCAAAAGAGCTACTTGTTAGCAAGGATAGAGTCATAGAATGGTTTGGGTTGGAAAGGACTATAAAGGCCTGAAGCTGTGTCAGGGGAAACTTAGGCTGGATATCAGGAGAAAATTTTTCATCTAGAGGATGTCTGGGCACTGGAATAGGCTCCTCAAGAAAGTGGTCACAGAACCAAGCCTGAGAGAGTTGAGAAGCATTTGGAAAATGCCCTCAGGCACATGGTGTGACCCTTTCAGTGCCCTGTGCAGGGCCAGGAGTTGGACTCAACGATCCTGATGGGACCCTTCCAACTCAGCACTGCCTGTGATTCTGTGAGTCTATGAGTACTCCAGTGAACAACTTCTCTAGAAATGTGGCCTTGTCCCTCCAAGACATCCAGTAGCTCAAAGCAGCAACAGCAGATCCCATTTTTCTTGGAAGCATCTGGGAAGAAACAGAGTGAAAAACCATTAAATTTGGTAGATGTCAAGGCAAATGTTTTCTTTGCCTGGTCATTTAGCCACCATATATTTTAAAAATATAATTTAACTTCTCCTGGGTTTTTGTTTGATTTTTTCATGAATTCTGCTTAACTTTGACTTTTATTTTTATTATTTACCAAGTGACCCATTTTTCCTTGTTCTTCTAAAGAGGACTTCCAGATTTTTAGGTGGTATCTCTGGCAAAAATCTTCTCTTCATTTATTTCATACTTTGCATATATTTCATACATACTGTTTTCCTGGAGACAGAGCACCAAAGTCCCTCCAGGTGCAGCTGCTGGTACAAATGTGGTTAAATTAGAACAGTATTGCCCTCTTTGGAAAAAGCAGTGCCTGGAACAAACTAAACCATGCTGGAGTACCTTTGAATTACAGTCCCTGCAAGTGCGTTCTTTCCCACATTTCACCAGCAAAACTGCAATGACAGTGGACTATTTGAGTAGGCTTTGCCTATGCAGGATGGGATTCATTGACTTTTCCAGCAACACTGGGCTCTGAATACTGCAACTTTTCTCTGATACCACAGTTCAGGATTGTCAGGCAGAGCTGGAGGTATAACTACACATGCAACACTATTAACGAATCCCATCAAAAGGAGATCACAAAACCCTTGAGATGCATAAATCTCTAGAGGCTATCTACAGCTAATTTTCTCAGCCATGTTGTTTTTCCAAGCTCCCTGTAAGAATGAAACACAATATTTTTAAGCACCATATTGTATAAATTATAGGTGACACACAACCCTCACAGCAAGCCAAGGAAAATGACAGCATTAAATTCCCAACAGCTATCAGGATACATTAACAATTTTAGAAGAAAATTACTTTTGAGAAGATAAATTTTAAATGAATAAACATGAATCTACAAGGTTTCAGCACAGCATGGCATTTCATCCACAAAATTTTGCTTTGGGGTCACGTAATTCCATCCAAAGCAAAGCAAAAGCACCATAACACATATACATGGTCACAGCAGGCAAATCTCAGCTCTGATCACAAATTTGTAAAAGCTCAGCTCAGAAGAGATTTATGTTGGACTGACTCTGAAGAATTTATCACCTGCCATCACAGAAAATAGCCCCTGCAAACCACAGGAGAGATGAAATAGATGGGGCTGCAGCTTCCTCCTATTTGGCTATAGTATCCCTTCAGCTGCAGCTCCCTTCTATGCACTGCACTTGACAAAGCCTTTCAAGTGACCAGCTTTGCTGCAATAGTATGGTCTAGGTTGTAGGCATCCATCTGTTTGGGACTTGGGTTTGCCAAAGGAACAGCAGTAAACAACCTGGCACCTACGAGACAGTGGCACACCTGGCCAGGCAGCTGCGAGCCAGCAGAGGAGTGGACGTGCTCAGCTCCAGCTGGGATGCTATGGATTGCTCCTCTGTTTCCCTTCACAGCTGGTAGTTGCCTCTGTGCCTCCTTTTGTTTGGGGAGTTTCACACTACACTTCTGGTGTCAGGTGGATGGGAGTCACCATCTCCCTGCATCAGTAACATGCAATGTGAGTGCCAAGGCCCACCTTGGCCTCCTAGTAGAACACTCAGCACTCCCAAAGACTGACCTAAACACATATCCTATGCGTGGTATGGGAACTCACTGGAGCAGCTCCAAGGGTCACTTTGGAAAGGTTGTCATTCTTCTTTGGTGTCACCTTTGGGCTGCAAGAGCAGTTGAATTTCAGGGGGGCACAGAAGACACCTAAGACCAGTGTAGATCCCTTCACTCTCTACTTTCAGTCTCATTCCATGTCTATAAATCACACACCTCCAAATTGGTCCCTGCAACAAGTGAAATCTGCTGAATCAGCAGCCCTGGGAGAGGGAGGCTATGAAAAAAACGGTTTCAGAGCCGCAAAATTTTTGGACAATAGAAAGCAGAAGGCATGCAGATAATATATAAGGAGCAAGCTGGAAAGCACTGGAAGTCACTGTACAAACTATGAGGAGAGCAAAGGGTGTGTAAGCAGCACAGAAAAGTGAAAAGTATAATGACTATTGGAATCAATGCAAATGGGTCCCCAGGGAAAGCATATTTTTGTACAAAGACCCAGGTAAGAAGTGATGTGATTTGCTATTTATGCAGAGGACAAAGCACAGGCCTGGCAGTCAGCACAGACTAAGCAGAGCCCAAGGTCAGTTGCTGTGTAATTCATATTCATATCAAAACAATTATGATGCAGAGCAGTGCATATCTGTGTGAAGTAGTGAAAAACAGCATATCCCATATTGGTGTAAAAAAATTCAGAGATCAATTAATTAAAATCTAGACTAAGAAAATGAGAGCTTGAAATGCTCTCATTGAAAAAGAATCTGCAAACACCGACCAAGTTGATTATGCAGGAAGCAATGCTGTAGAGAGAGTAACTCAGATGTTTAAATGGATGCATAATTTCTTGCATCAGGAGAGCAAGCTAGACAGAGCTCTGAAGCATATATTTCTAAAATAAACTCTTCAAATGAGAGTATAAAGATTTTAAACTGAGGCGAAAACATGTTTCATTGGCGTATAAATGCATATTCTCAACTTCTTCTGCAGAGAAAACCCATAGTCCCAAATCTGGCTGAATAGAAGTAAAAAACGTTATAAAATGTTCTTTGCCCCATCCACTATGTCCTTGCAGGGCAAGCTTCTGTCTCCAGGAGTTTTTTTTAAAGTCAATTCAGGGATTTTCTGAATTGCAAAAAACTGCCCAAATTGAGACATTTTCTCATTCTGTCACCACTGAGACAAGCAACACCTGGAACATGAAACAGGACAGGCAGAGTATCCATTTCCTGGTAGAGTACAGATCACATTCACAAGGCAAAGTGCTCTTCCAGTTCCTGTGAGTAGGGCATCTATATCCAAATTGCCTTACCAGGAATGGCCGCTTGGTTCTTTAGTCCCAGGTATCCCTGCATCTGTCACAGCCTCAGCCTCTGCACTTCCTGCTTTTCCTTTTTTGAAAGGATTCTTGTCTTGGGTTGTTCCCTCCGTAAGCATGTCCCGCTGCTTCCCAGGGAAGTAGTAACCTCCTCCTCATCCCCCTCATACTCGATTCATCTGCTCTGCCTTAGACATATTTGAAATCCATATTAAATCAGTTAGGGTTAACTATGCATCTGAGTTTTTAAAAAGAGGATATTAAAATGGTATGTATGTGTGAAATCTAATCTTAGTTAAATTAAATCAGAGACAGGCACTTAAAATCCCTTATTTCTGGATGAGGTTATAGGAAATGGGTCAGTCTCAGTGGTAACATCACTGGATATCAATCTTTGGAATATGGCAAATGGAATATGTGATGCAATCTGCATCAAATACTGTAAGAGGGGTAGCAAATTTGGAACTGAGAAACCAACAGCTATTCTGAGACTTCAGTGAAAGTAAATCCAATGATATGTTTCTATACTGATGAAAAGACCAGGGGATTCTAGCAGTTAAAAGGCATAAATATCTGCAAGATGGACAGAGTATGTCTTTCACTGCTATTAATAGCTTGATGAAGAGAGAATTCTGTCTGGCTCCCAACAACTCCAAAGATTTACAAGGATCATTCTAAGGCCTGTGAATATAAGGCATCTAAAAGTGAGAACTGAAAAAGTACTAACAAGGCAGTGAGAGACAGATGAATGCTTCTGAAAATGAAAAATGTTGGCAACATCCAGAGACAGAAATGAATGTAAAATGATTTAATAATTAGCTAACACATTTCTCCCTAATAACCGTTTGTTGACTCAAGTAAACAAATTTGCTATTTGATAAGAAGAAACATCATCACATAAATGAAAAACTGGTTAAAGAGAAGGAATGTGGTTGAAATGAGCAATTTTCATAGTGAGAGAGATTCTAAATGAAGCACCACAGGGATCTCTGCTCTGGCTTGTGCTGTTCAATATCTCCTAAATGATGTTGAGAAGAGGATGAACAGGAAAATTAAAGCATTTGCTGGTGGTAAGCTTTCAGAAAAGTTAAAAAACTGTAGAAGGACCCTGTAGAATGACAAAAATGGACAGGTAAAATTCAGTAAATGTATTTAGAATATTTTAAACAAAATCAGCTTCACAGTCAAAGGAATAGGCTCTTACTTGACTGTAATCTCTTATAAAGAAAATCTAACAGTTATAGTGGGAATTATTAAAACATCATTTCCACAAACAGTTTTGATATAAATTAGGTGTCAGCAAGTGTTAGAAAAGGAACAGACAACAAAGCAAAGCCACTATGACAGTCTTTCTGCATCCATGTCTTCTTTACTGTAATTTGTGTTGCTCTACTCAACTGAAAACATGACGATGGAATGATCAAGGGATGATTGTCCTTTTGTATAAGAAAGTTGAACACATGAAGATCCTTCTGCTTAGAGAAGAGATGACTGAAGAGGGTATGATGGGCACCTTTAAGATCTCAAGCAGCAAAGAGGATGTGGTTGCAGAGCAGCTGTATTTCTAGCTGAAGAGCTAAAAAATAGGATGAATTCAGCAAGGAAAGATTTGCACTGAGAAGGAGCTCATGGTTTATTTCCTGGCTTATTCCACACAATGATCTTCTTCTACCTCTCACCTCAATGCCTTGGCCAAAACCCCCCTATATGTGTCCTAGTGGACATATCTAGCTGAGATATCTAGCATGGGGAAGGACAGAAATATTCTAATACATACCCATGACAAGACCGTCTTCCTTGTACAGATGGTATCCTCTCCTTTCATTGCGCTGAACATTTCTTGAGATTTGGACTTGATAGCATTTCTAGGCTGCCTGCGTGGAAATAAATGATCAAGAAAAGGTGCCAAAAGGACCAAGAAAAACTTGAATGTCAAAGCTGGTATCAAAGTATTTCCCTATTCATTACCCTCCAGTCATTCCTTCTGTCCTGATGAGCACAGATAGCATACAAGCACTGACATGTAAGAAAAGTCATTTAGCATTTTTCCCCCAGAAAACTGTCAAGAAACATTGCTTTTTCCTAGAACACTCCAAGTGCTGTTGAAGGGTTCAATCTGAAACTCAGCCTGGGTAATGAAATCATCCATTGTTTCTGTAGCAACAGTAAGCATTAGAAATCCCACGGAATACAGACAATGACGCCTTCTCAGAGCTTGGCACTTAACTTGAGAGTGAGTGTCTTAAATAAATTCCTTGTTTCAGAAAGATCTCAAATTTAGAATTACCTATCCAAACAGCAAACAGCCAGATACTCAGCTGACTGGCTCCAAATTATGATGGTAATTTAGGCACAGCTTTGATAACCCTTAAACTACAATCTATATGTACACTCACATAAGATCAGTATCTGCTTTTTTCTTAGTAAAAAAAAAAAGCTACAATTACCCCCCTGCGATAAAGTAATGAAGAAAAATTAAATTCAGTTTAGATACAAGTTAGTATCCAAAACAACAATAGTTGTATCACGCTTGATTTCATTGATAGCCAGAGGTTTGTATATGCTAACCTAGAGGAATCATTAAGGAAATTAGATATTCTTTTAAATGCCTGTAAAATATATATTCTTACATAAACACACTACATACTATAGTATAAATTGCTAGTTGCTGTTACTAAATACTTTACTTAGTTTTGTACATGTGGGACAGAAATTTTCATTGACTATCTACACAACAGGAATCTGAAAAAATTAATTCTCTTTTCCTTGTCCTTTTACCATTATGACATATCACAAACACCTATCCCATTTTTATGACATACCACAAGGCTGTATTGGACTGTTATGGGTCAGATGAAAAGACAAATATACTGATCAAGACAGAAGGCAAATATATTTCCTATAAGCAACTGCATAAAGATAATGAAGAGTTATTTACAATTAAAGATTTTTTTTTTTAATACTTTGGCTCAAGAATTCAGGTGTGTTGGATTAGAGAGGCAACCTCGGGTCAGTTTCTGCAGTTAGAAGTAGCTACATCATGTAGTTCTTTAGAGGAATTTAAGAAGCTGAAACAAGACTGTCCCAACCAGGAGTAAGTTCAGCTGTCCCTCTCACAGACATTGAAAGCTGTGTGAGTGCCTGGTGTGTGGTCCAAGCTGCTGTGACTGAAGGGCAATCTGCGAGGTTGACAATAATGAAGGCTTAAAAATCTGTTACTTCTGTAAAGTTCTACATGTAGATAGCTAAATTAGGCATCATTACTTGCCACTGAATTTTGCCCATCACTGCTAGGTTTCAATACCCTCAGAGAGTACTGTTCCCTTCCAGCATTAAATTCTACTCTCTGCACTGCAATTCCTCTTAAGATCCATCTCTTTTTCGTCTCCATGAATTGTTTTTCATTACTGGTCCCTGGTTCCTCTCTCTCCTCTCTTCTTCAAATCCCAAACACGGATTTTCTGTCTCTGAAATAATTCCTGCTAACTGCCTTTTCTCCCTTCTCCTGACAGCCAAGAGAGTTTCTTGACTCTGGATTCAAATAAGGTAACTTCTCTGTGCACGTTGCAGGAAAAAAAAACACTTGAAGATCTGTAAGGATGCAGAAAAGGCAGCCCTCCTCCCATTTTCCATCAGTCTCTGGGGATCTAGAAGGGGAAGGAGGCAAGGCATCTCTACTGCTTAGTGTACATGGAAACTGCAGAGATTTATGGAAATCTAAGCTGTGATTAACATTAAATAAGCAGAAGCAAATGGTGAAAACTTAATCAAAGTTGAACACATATTAATGGGAAAATGCAAAGTTCACACCTGGCATAAAGGGTGCTCTTAAGCAGATGTGATGCCTTAACCTCGAATTATAAAGGCATCAGAGCTTTTCAAAGAAAAGTAAACATCTGCTGTTTGCAGAATTATTTCCCCCCCACATGTCAAAGATATGTTGACTTAAACTGTCCAAAAAGCACTAAACACAACCTGGTGCTGTACAGAGATGAAACCTAAGATCTGGGCAGCTTGGTTAACTGGTGGTGCTTCCAGACACTTTATCTAACAGTTCAAGCTCTTAGCTACATATATATACACACACATATATAAACATATATATTTACACACATATATTCAGGACCTTACATTCCTGCCCTGACTAAAGTTGCATTGACCCCTGTTTATGCATCAGCACATTGCTCCTCACAACACTGCATGCTATTCAGATTCAGGTGGCAGCATTGCTTTCAGCTGAGCCACACACCCTTGGTCCTCTCCTTCCAGATGCTCCTGACAATGTGGGAAGAGATTGTTCTGCATGGTGGCATTTTCCTGCTGGGACAAAACACCTTCAAAAGCAGTCAGGATCAGAAGGTTTAAATCAGCTGTTTACTTGGAGAACCCAGAAAATGAAAGGCACATCCACATCCTTTCAGGTGCTAGGCATTTAGTTCAAGGAAGATGAAAATCTACATAATCCACCAAGTACTGCTTTGAGGATATTTGTTCTTGCATTCCCACTTACTTTTAACATGTCATCTCTTCACAAAGTCAGGCTATTTCATCAATTTGCAGGTTCTGCGTTCATGTTTCAGAGGTACCAAACTGCAGGTGCTATTTTTAACAGGCAGAGTACATGAAAATGACAGCACATATGAAAGGATATTGAAAACTGGCATCTTTTCCCTCTACATCCAGGGAATACCCAAAGTAGCCCACATAATTTGGCTCATCTGACCAGTAAAATGCCCCACTGAGGTCAATGGTGTTATGTTAGCAGTGGCTGTGCTTTTTAGGCACTTATGCAGCAGAGCACTTAAAGACCTTGCTTATCCATCTCATTTCTTGATCTGAGGCCAAAGGTGTAGAAAAGTATACTAGAATGTGCATGTGAAAAAATTGTAGCTAACATCACTGCTCAGTTTCAAGGTGAAATCACCTTCAGGTTATTCTGCCTCCAAAATTAGTCCTGCTTTAAGCAAAACACAGACCAGAGTGCTTCAGGGAATAGTAATAAATTCTTGAATTGACACTTTCAGATTTGATTTCTGGTTTTGCAGCAGAAAAATCAAGGAATTCTCAGTTATTACGATAAATAGATGTGTTGTCTCAAAAGTCACATTGTACCTAGAAAGATTCTATTTTTAAATATGCAAACAGTGCTGTACACAGACATTAATCAGGGTACTTCAGAAAGGATGTATCAATTTATTTAGAGAACTGGGAAAAACTGTCATTATTTAATTAAGGGATAAGACAATTAAAGGCCATGCATGCATGCAAGTGTATACTGCATTTTCTTGGGCAAATCATGGATGTCAAATATACAATAGGCCACACAGACATTGAGCTGACAATTTTTAACTCCAAGTCCTGGAATTCTGCTATTTTACAAGTTATAAAGTAATGAAATATAAAATAAAGCATTTATGGCACATAACCCTGTTAAAATGCTATAAGCATTTATGGAGTATATCACTGTTAAAATGCTCCCCATTAAACTGCTAATTATTAAACTAATTTAAATTCAGTAGAATCGTGTTGCTTCACACAAGTGCCATAGTGACTCACATAAAAATATGTCAGTAGTTTCTCTTCAAGGACATCAATGCAATGAGCAGTTTTTTTCCCCCTCCTTATTTGAAACAAAAATGCAAAGGATCTCTGACCCAGGCACCCCAAGCACTGCCCCCTAGAAGAGCAGCAGGGTGCATGCCAACACAAGGTTTTATGTTTCCCTGTCTTTGGAGCAATAGACTGGTGTATCGAAGTCAGGCACATGCCACAGTAGCTAATTTGAGAGAAAGGTGTCTCATAAAATCGAGTAAGAGTCTGCTGAAGACTGCAAACCTAGCAAAATTTTTAAGAGCTCACAATGGTGTTGCAGATTGTCTGCTGTGTAGAAGTCTGAACACTTTTATTGAGTCAGAATTAAAATTAACCCAGTTTTATTTCTAAGAATACAAGCCTATTGTTAGATAAAATCAGCTCTGCAACTCTGAATACCTGCTATGTTCCACAAAAAAAAAAAAAAAAAAAAAAAAGCCCAGTTTCATTTAGCATAGCAACATTTGCAAACCAACACATTGAGAAACTCACAGTGCTTCCCGCTGATATTCAAGGAGAAATTCATACTATTAACCTCATGCAACATTTGCATTCAGACAGGCAAGGCTGTGGCTAACTATGTATTTTGTTACATGTTTGACACTGAACTCAAGTCTATGGTACAGCTTTGGAGAAATTTGAAAGAAGAGAAAGCCTTTGCCCTCCACGGCAAATTGATGCGGAAAACCCAAAACATTATATGTAAAATAAACCAGTCATGAGTTTTGGCAAAACCAATCTGCCAAGCAACTCCCATTAATTTCCACATGAGTATAACCAAGAATTTTCAGGACCAGAGAATCTGCCAGGATTTTAGATATAGGAATTCAAACAAAAGTTGAAAATCCAGCTTCCTCGTTCAAGGGTGTGGGTCATATGTGAAGACCAAGGAAAAATTGTATTTTCCAGAATAAAGACCTATAATCAATCAGCGTTACGGAGGACCTCTCTCCTACTGCAGCATCAAGTATTCACCAATGCCAAAGCTAGATCAGACATCCAATCCAATATAGCATATTACATAGATTGGTAGTTTGATTTTAGTACAATAGCTCCTGTAAACTGGTTATTCCTTGTATCAGATATTTAATTAAAAGCCTAAAAGCTCAAAGTCAAAAAACATCTTCAGAATTCATGACGCTGTGCCTGCATTTTGGAAGCTGGCATTGTTCCCAAGTGCCAGTTTCCCAGTCAGTTTGGTCAATTCCTATTTCAATAAAGAAAACCTTTCCTGTACCTCTGACAATGACTGACTGCAGGAGAAGTGGGAGTTTTTAAAGATCACCTTTGTATTATTACAACATATTCTAAAAATAGGGTTTCAAAACCATTCTGAAAAAGCCACAGTAACATTGCCTGTGTCATGGAAGTACCTCAAATTATAGAAATCTCAACTCTCATATAGCAAATCAAATCTCATATAGCAGCTAGAAGAACAAGAGTAACCAAAAGGAACAGCCCTGAAGTGAACAGACTCATGCAGATTAAGGGAGCTGTTGTAAATTAAACAAATCCCAGTCTATCTTAACTGCACTGGAGACTTCGAACACAGCTCAAAAAATAAAGATTAGATCAAGACACTGCATTTTTTTCTTCATCTTAACCATATCCTCTCCCTGATGATCTCCAGTTCTTGGAGCCACCTCACAGAAAGCCATGCTATAATAAGAGGCCTCTGTGACAGACAGCTTTAGGTTCCCAGCACTCCCAAGTTTGAAGTTCCTGTATGACCTAATAATTCAGTAAACCTCTGAAAGTCATCACTCTCCAATACACACTAACACTGAAGAAACTCCTTAGACTTCAAGTTTCTCTGTTTTAAGCAACGCACTTTGCCTTTCTTCTCATTTTTCCCAGCTGCATTTTACAGCTCTTACCAATAGGCCTCTTGATCAATTACTGATTATCACTGCTATTGCTGAGATTTATTCTAGGCAAAGCAAAATAGGTAGAAGTCTATGGCAGTTATGCTCAGACAATGGAAGAAGCAGGTACTCATCCCGTATTTTTATTTTTACATCTTTTATCTGATAAAAAAGTATATTACCTCTTCAAACATAGAATGCACTTTTGGTTAAAGAGTATGGAAATACAAACCACTTATGGTTAAAAAGGTAAGAAAAACAGGGCTGAACCAAGTTAACGTAGTGACACTACAAGGCAATTAATACTTCTTCTGCAAATTGTTTCTGAGAGCAGAGTCATCAACTTGTCTGATATTTATGGATTTTCTTCCATTTAAGAGGATTGGCATCTCCTGCTCTTGTAGGGCCCATGACAATGGTCTCTACAGAACTTCTCTTTCAAGAAGCCTGGTGAGCCCTATGAAACACCATTTTAATCAGATGCAGCTGTTTGTTGTCCTCTTTTTGCTCATGAAAACTGAGGCACAGAGATGACACGGCTTGCCAAGGGCAGGCAGGTGGCAACCTCGACAAGGAGAAATGACTGCCTGAGCATCTGGAGCACCTGTCCTGTGGCACAGCCATGAGTTCAGGACACCCTTAAGACCCTCATGCAGGTAGCTGACCAGCAGCAGCATGGATATCAATTACTTGTTCATACTTCGTAGTGCATTTCTTTATTTTTCAAGTTTCAAGGAAGCAGGGGGAAGCAATACAGAAAAAAAAAATAAAATTATGTCCCCAAGCCTGTGTTGAAGGGACTCTCTTCTGGAAAATGAGGACATTCAGAAACCTGTGTTTGACCTTCTACAGGACTGGAAAAGGCCAATGTGACCCTGGGAGCACAAACACCTTTCTGAACTCTTAACAGTCTAAGCAGCCCCCTGCAAATCTTTTGTGGACAGGCAGCCACACAAACCAGTTTTAGCTTGTTCAGGCCTTTAAAATGAAAATAAATTCTTCAACCTCTCTTATTACTGACAGCACTTACCAGCCTAAAAGTCTCGTAAATGTATAGCTTGTGTTAAATTGCCCTCTAGAGGACACAACACAGAGGCAAGAGAATGAAGAGCTGGAAACAATTGCAGCAATTTTTTTAAAAGCAGCAAAACTATCACAGTAATGTCATGCAGTTCTTTCAATATATCAGGAAAGAAATCTGATTGTACAATTGTCCTTTGTTCAATTTTGCTTCAAGGGCATAAAATCCTGTACTACAAAATAAAACTGTGTTGTAATTTCCAAATGAGGAAGGAGATCTTCACAGATCAAAGGTGGAGTTCTGTTCTTCAGGCAGGGAGCTGCACTCTTCATTTGTAATTTGCTTTAAGGAGAGCAGGATGAGTTTTTTTGATTAGAAATGGATTTTTACTGATTAGAGTCAAATATCTTGTTTCACACCCATTCAACCCTAAGCTTTTTATAACTATTTCTCACCATGCTTAATTGATAGGGCTTTGCAAAAAGAATCACTAGGAGGAAATAGTCACTAACTGTTGCAGCCCTTTGTTCTTACAATAGGAATTTTATAGAGTCCCTTAATTTTTCCATTTTATAGAAAGCTGTCTTTAAATTTGAAGAAATGGCTATATCACTTACCTGGAGATTTTAATCCTTAATAAACCTGCCTACCCATGTCAAAAGGAAACAAATACTATTATATATCTTAGGGGGTAAAATGTGTGATAAGAGCCATCTGGCTTAATTAAAAAAGATAAATAGCAAATCAAAGCATTTTAGCCTTATGTAACACCAATGGAGTGGGAATAAAATACATAACAAGTACTGGGGTGAATGGAGGTAGAAAACACCAAGAAAGTTGCTTGGGGGCATCTGGGGGAAAATTCTTCCCTATTGAAAATTTACTGCTATGAATTTATATCAGAGATGTTACATGTCTCCTTTTTTCGGGAAACCACAAAGAGGTATATTGTCACATAAGCTAAAACAATGCATTAGTCATAAACTATCATAAGCAGTTAGGAAACCTGTTAATCCTTTAATGCAGTATTATGTTAAAAAAAAACAGAAACCAAGAAATTCTGGAAGCTATACCTGCAAAGGCGTTTGAATCATGACTACTATACCAAAATAACAGTGGCAACATTACTGTAGGTTGCAAATGATGAGACTGAAAAATGAGAGGAAGCTGTAAAACCCAAGGTCTCTGATATGGTACAGCAACATGAAAATTACATGGCTCACACTGACACCTTTCCCAGGCACCTGCCTCACCCCTCTGATGGGTATTTCTGGCCCCAAGGCAGGGTAATCTGATGCACTATTAATTAGTTTCCAAATTGCTGTAAATTTCCATATTCAAGTAAGGTGATTCCGCTTTCCGTGTCCCTTAACATAACAAGCTGAAAGCCTGGTGTTCCAGGAAAACCATAATGAGTGGATTGGATATGCTCTGCACAGGCAAGAGAAATGAACTAGAATTACACTGATCTAAATTTTATGAGTATCACCTATGTTGACCATTAAAAATTGAAGTTACAAAGTTAATTACAGTAATTATTTCTCTGTGCACAAATCAGTCAGCTCCCTCAGCATTCATGGGTGCAAACCCTTAGGGCCCTATGTGTGTCTGGTTTGCTTAAGTGTTTGCCATCCTGGTCATTATTCACAAAAGATAAAACATCCTTTTTCCAGACTCGTCCTTTGATCTCTGTAGACTGGGATTAGTTGCAGCTAATTTATGCTGTCCCTCTATTTGGGAACAAAGACATGTTCTAATCTGCCTCTCTCCCACATCTATGTGAGAAGATAAATGTACCATCTTGAAACTTGAAACAAGAATTCCAATTAGAACTCTAGAGCCCATGGTGCATTCTGAAATGAACTTCTTTTTGTAATTATTTCAGTCTTGAGACCCATGGTATCAAAGGGCAGTTGACATCTTACTTTTACCTAAATATTTACAAATGGTTGACAGAATATGAACAATATTGAAAGAGAAAAGTAACAAGAATGGAAAACATATTATTCACATCACGTCATATTCTCACGATACATGAGAACTGCATAATAATTTGAGGGGTGTATTTCTAGAATTGTATATAGTATGTCTCTGCTGCTTCTACAGATTGCAGATATGGACACTGTATTAGTGTGGAGATGAGAAAAATGAGTTAAGGCATTCATTTTACAAACCACTAAAATAGAATCATAATATCAAATCAATGTCAGCTACTGTAAAACATGTATAGTAAAAATGTGATCAATTTAGGCTTACTCATGACTTTGCTGGAAAGATTTCAAGCTGATTTGAATAAGAGCATCATATTACAAAAACGGAGCTGAGCTGTATTTGAGACATTTCATCCAGCCCTCTCCTTTTAAGAAGACATTTGTTGGTGCCTACAATTCTGCAATATGACCACCCTTCAAAATCTTTCTCTGAGAAAGATTTCAAAATACTGTGTGAGAAGCTGCAGGTTCCTTCAGTGGGCTAGAGTGGAAAAATTTTAGCACAGCAATTCACTGCCGTCTTCCATGCTCTCGCCAGGTTCTCAGAGATCATTTAATGTATTAATATTTAGCATTCTATAAATTCTCTCAACTAAGTAACCAAAAGATTGCCATTACATTCACAAAGTGTTAATAAGTGAAATTTTGGGGGCTAACATGGGGAATCTTGAGTGATTGTAAAGAGAGGGAACAGGATTTGTGAGGTAGAAATTTGCAGAAAATAAGGCTTCAATCATTCCACTGGCTGTGATGAAGAATCTCCTCCTTTGAGTATAGCCTTTGTCATTTTCTGTCAGCCTTGAAAATACAGAGGTAAGAGACATCTGTCTGTTGATGTAGCACTATGACCACAACAAGGTGATCAAAAAGCACAGCACCACTGAATGGGGTGCCGTTGCATCACCCATGCACCTCTGCCACATCAAGTTCAGCCTTCACCACCTAGGGCTGAGCTTGGTTTGCTTGCTGATCTGACTGGGAACTAATCTTACTGAAGTCTTAGTGAGGAATGAATGCCTGAAGCATGGCTTGAGCCAGTACAAGAGCAGTGATGGGAACGTGCACTGATAGCTGGGATAATAACATTCTGCAATTAGACTGCCTTTAGTCCACCATGAAACTGCAGGACTAATGTACACCAAAAACCCCAACAGACCTAAGAACTAAAGAGCTGCATTGCTCTCATTTAGGGACTATGGGTAGGGAGTTTGATTCCTGAGCCATGGAGCTTTCCATCAACAGCTATTTCTCATCCTCTGGAAGAAGTCTCTGAATTACAATACCATAGGTCCTGCATTCCAATAAGGTAAGCACAAGAATAAGTTTGTCTGCCTGTTTGAAACAAATACAAATAGCTGCACTACCAGGCATGACGAAAATATATCTGTGAAAAGAAAACCACCTGCACAAATTAACTATATGCCAGCCTTTACCTGACATCCATTTAAGGGTAATAGTACAGTGAGAGGACACTCAGAGCAACATGCCATGCAATTAAATGAGAAATCAAGATCTGAGGTTTGTTGTATATATCATTCCTTTTTCCTGGACGATGGTCCAATCCAGGGAGACTGTTCATCAACAGTGTGAGAGAACATGTCTTGAAAGGGACAACACACATTTGTTACTGTGGTACAGTGGGTCTGCTATAAATCACACAGACTAACAAACCAGCCAGCAACAGTAGCTCATAGCCATGAGCTACCCACTGGACATTTTTAGATGGGCAGAGTAAATCTATTGTCAGAGATAAACCACACTTCATCATCTTTCCCCTTCACTGAAGGAAATCAGGAAGAGCAATAACAGAATATTCATTTACAGAAACACCTTTGAAACAGATGTTGAAGGACTGTTAAGAGAAGATGTTTGCAGAGTATTTGCAGATCTATAGAATCATGTAAGAAACTTAATACCTTATAGCTTGAAAACCTATGCATACACTTAGCTTACACAGAGTAATTGTGAATTACTAAGTGCATTTTTCTCAATTTTAATGCTTCTCAGCTGTGTTCTTCTGGTGACAGAAGCATAAATACTATGCTACATCCTACAGCGCTATGCCAGTGCTACTGGTAGTGTGCCCTTATTTTTGCACATCTTTGCAGTGAAGTGGGAAGTGACCTTGAGACATTGAGATTTTCCCTCTAAGTCTGTACCACCTGTGAGTCCCAGGACAACTGGGCTCCCTCCTTGCAGAGGTCTATTCCACTTGTCTGACTGAAGGTTCATGGAGGTGGGCTGTGTAGCTGTCCTGTCATTTCTAGGGTGGCTCTGCACTGATGATGTCCAGAGTACTGTGAGAGACTCCCTGTACCTCAGACATACATTTCACAGGAAAAAAAAAATAATCTACTTATTTATGTTCTTTGTTACCCCTGCAACCAGTTTTGTCCAGATCTGCACTTGCTTATCTGGCAGCTGTAGAACTGTTCATACCCGTGGGGTCTCCAGTGCCAGGACAGGGCCCTATCTCTTATCATCCCTCGCCTGCATTCCTCTGTGCTGTGTCCCATTTTTCCATTTCTCAAGGCTGATGCTATCACTCCAGGGCTGTATTTCTCTACACTACATCACTGTGTTAGAGCCACAAATATCTCATTCCACATACAGAATAACTGTCTGCTAAAATATCTATACAGAACCATAGTTGTACAACACAAAGATATACAAAAGCGAAAGAAATTAACCACAGACACCTGGTCAATTAGAGAAACTGCTGTCACAGCTAGACCAAGTGAAACCAAGCTACAAACATGTCAAGAAAAGCTCAGACAGAGCAAGCCTAACAAATCACAGCTGCTCTGCCTTGAAGATTGAATATGAAGATCATGGTCTCCTATCCGAGAACAGCAATCCTATGCTGCAAGGACAAGGCTCTCATTCCTAGATCTGTACATCCTGAATCCTGTCTTTTAATCTCCCTTCCTCTGGGAGAAAAAAACCCCAAAACAACAAAAAACCAACAATCTTCCCTCTCTAGTGAACAGATCAAGTTACCAGCATTTAACTTCTCTGGAAATAACTCATTTGCTCCATGCCTACTGATATTTTGCCCAGCAACTCCCACCACTTAGAGAACAATTGCAATGGGTTCACCATTTGTCTGCTGCCACACAGAGGCTTCTAGGGCAAGCCAGTGTGTCTCCACAGGGAATTCCTTCCTGAGAGGGAGAATGAAAGAGGATAACCATATTTTCATTCAGTGTTAATCAGCACAGGTTGACTGAGATTGATGACTTATGAGAGATGGGAGAACTATTAAAAATAATTTTATTCATGTACAACAGGAACTTGCAATTCTATCTTCTAAAATTTCACTATTTGAGTTCTTTGAATAGTGTTTCAGTTTACAGCCAGGCACAAAGTGCAGGTTTCTGGTCTCCTAGTCAGTGCTCAGGAAATTAATAAGCTTCTTCAGGACCACAGAGTGGGTTCATCCTCATCGCCTTCACATTCAGTGAGCACAAACACAGCACCTCTGAACATTTGAATTCCTTATGGGAATCCTCAGTGTCTTGAATAGATCTAAGGAAGTAAAGACAAGGTGGAGGGGGCGTTTTGAATAACACTACACAACTAAATTCTTTGGCATTAGGGCTTGGAAAATACAGTTTTGATTCAGGCATTCAAAAAGTCATTAAAAATGTTCAGTTAAATGGCAAAATGTTTGCAAACTTGTGACTGTTTCTGCCCCCAGATGACTCAACTCTTTCCCTCTCATAGTGCTCTGGTTACTATTGTTTTGTCAAAACAGAAACTACCCACTCAGATTAATAATTGTGTCATGTCTAGGCATGTTAATTAATAACTCTGAGCTGCTATTACCTGCTCACTAGCCATCATAGCGCAAACTGCAGTGTTGTCTCGCTTTGCTTTACCTCTGGAGCACTGCATGAGGATGCTGGATGTACCATGGATCATGCCCATGAATATTAGAAGTCAGAGTTTAAATATCCCACTAAACAGCTTGATCTCTCATTAGAACAATGGTATAGAGGCCTCAAAATTGTACATCCTTGATGTCGAGACCAGATTATTTTAAGCTGTAGCCTCGCTCTTAAACTGCAGCTTCAGTAAGAGACTCTGAGACAAAGCACAGCTTGAGGTCATTGCAGCAATATACAACTTAGCAATGCGAGCACTTTCATATTTTGTTTCTGAAATGAATGAATGCTTTGGCACCCATGACATTGCAAAGTCCCACTTTTCAAGAGAGATTTCTGCTCAGCAGCAGTTTGGGGATGCTTTGTTTGGAATTTCAGGAGCTTTCCAGAGAGTTTCCTTTGATGGATCACTGGCAGCAGATGGCTAGAGCATTGTGTCTTGTTTTTAAGATGCTCACCCAAATTATTCTGTTGTCTCCATTCTGGTATTTCTCAGTGACATAAGTTTTGACTAAAGGTCTAGTAAAGTCAGTTGAAGGACTTCTGATGTCAGTGGATGCTGAGTTATTATAATTCTAAACTGGAACACTTCTGTTTCTTATCTTTCTGTCCCATTCTCGTACCACACAAATAACATGAAGCAAGTTATTTCATTTACAAGAACTATTGTGCCAGATTTTGTCTACAGCCATTGCTTCATGATCTCCCACATAATTCTTCCTGCTGATTTTCCTCTTTGCATCACTCCTTGAATTTCTGTGCAGCCAGTCAAGTACACTAATACTCCACATTATTTGTATACTGTTTCAAAAAAAATCCATCTCAGTCTTCTTTTTTCTGCTGGATGGTTTCCATGAGGGCAGTTGCTCCATCACTAACTCTGGTAGGTTTCTCCAACCAGGCAGTCACCCAAGAGTCTGTAATTAAATTTGACTCATGTTTTCAAGCATGGATGAGATTCAGGACATATTGACTTATCCCTCTAAGAATCTACCTTCAGGATGTTTTTAAACTGCCATCTTCCAATGCTATAAGCAAACCATTTTTGTTATTTTACTTGTGAATGTGATTTAAACAAACATTTTTGGTGTAAGGCCTTTCACAAGTTCTCTCCTTGGCAATTGTTTCTTGCACTCTTTAAACACATCTAAAACTGAAGTCTAATCATACAGAGAAGTTTTAACTCTTTATTGTTAAAGTATAGTTGACAAATGGAGGTTACTGAGCCTACATTGCCAAGAATGGCTCTCCCCAAACAGCACTGGCCTCAGCACATCCCCATGCAGCTTCCAGTGCCACAGGATTCTCCCTGTGCATTGCAGCATGCCCTGTACACCAGGAGCTGCCCGCACAAATTGCAAAGTTTTCCATATACAGCTCAAAGGTGCTGCTTCTACATAGCATTTGTGGTTGTAACAGCCAACAGTCAACCACTGTACCAACACATCTCTGGCCAGAGCACCTCATGTCACTGTAAGACAGCAGAGTGGACTGGAAAGTGGGTTTGTCTGCAATGGAGGATGGGATGTACAGGCGTCATAATTCAATCAAAAATAAATAGAAATAGAAAATCATAAATAATAAATTGCATAATTAATTACAATAATGTCTCATAGCCAAATCCATAGTCACAATATATTTTCAAATTTTACTACTTTTGACAAGTTCCTCCTCCTGTCCCAACTTTGCCAGCCATATGAGTAGAACCATTTATAGGAAATGGAAAAAACCTATGAGAGAGTCATTAGCATTTCAAATTGATTTCTTCTGTTTTAATAATCACTATCGACCCTCCTTGGGGGAGCAATTTCCTGGTGCTGGCAGAGAAGGCCTTCTGCAGAGCTGCCAGCCTCTTCAATACAGTTCATTAACATAGCTAAAAGTCAACTTTTACGACCGTCATTTCAGAAACATCCATACTTACAAGTCATTTACTATTTCTGAGGAGAAGATCATGCTTGAAAATGAAATAAGCACATTAACCCAAAAGGATCTGTCACTGCTTCATTTGTTTCAGGCAAAATGCACATTTTTTTAAACCAGATTTCCTTGAAGGAGCAACTGGTAACTGACAATTCAGTTAGACTCAATATTTTTCTATTAAGTTACTTAACAAACACTTTGTTCTGGTTTTAATCTTTTCAAACCATACTTAACACTCTACTTTATGAAGCAGTCAGGCATGAGCTTATGGGTCTGTTGGGCCATAAAATAAAATAGTAGTGTCATGAAGATAAAATGCAATGCAAATCTCCACAGCCCATCCTCACATGCTTTTAATGCCAGCAATCTACATAATTCTTATTCTACTGCTTTACACTTCTGGTTTCTCAAATTTTCCCCCAGAGTGCTGTACTGGATAGTGATGGTCCTTCTGTTTCTTGCTTTCAGCAACTCAAATCAAAAATGCTCTGAAAGAGAGACATCAGACCTCCTGGCCAAAGGAGTTGTTTAAGAAATTGGTGACAAAGCACATAATGACCAAAAGAAGCATAAAGATAAGAAGGGGTAAGAAGCACAAGGGAAGATCACCAAGCTGGTATCTGGACAAGACTCAGAAATCAGCCATTTCCCACAGGGCACTGCCAGGCCTCCCTCCTCCCACCTCAGTCCTTATTCCACTGCCTGACATTTTTTGTCTAATATGAGAAACAGAGGCTGAATAGACCTCACAGGGAGGGTACCATCAAGGGACAATGAAAAATGCATCCCAATTTACAGAAAATAGCATGGAAATACACTTTTCAGAAAGAATGTGAAGAGGTTAAATGTGCAGTTAAAATTTGTTTCTGTGTGGAAAAGCTTTAGACAATACCAAATAACTCTCTCTAAATCAAGGAACTGCAAGCATTTAAACTGAGATAATTAGCACAGTGGACTTTGGGGTGTGTAAATATATATATTTACATTAAAGGGTGGTTATTTGGGGATTTCATTTCTATTTCAAAATGGACAGAAAGTTTCCTTTACAAACCTAGATTTTCTTTTACTGTGCTGAACAATATTAAAAGTTGTTAAAATTTTTTCTGACTGATCAAGTGAGGCTGATTCCTACAGCCAAGAGGCCCTTGAGTAAGCTTAAAATGCATTTTTTTCTTGTGTAAGTGACTAGAGTGTGCAAAGCACTGAGAGCATAGCACATTAGGCAGACAAAAATGAGTGGGCAAGAAAAGCTTATATGAATGTATCACTGACATTCACATCAAGACACAAGTGTTGGCAAGTGGAACAACTTAAAATCTCATTATCCCTCTCTGTAGTTTCTCTTGGATTTTTTTTTTTTTTTTTATGGTAGACAAAACAAGTAATCTCTGTTTCCATGAGATAATATATCTAAAATCCCAACAAGTAATCTATAGTCCCCCAGTTTCAGTGTGATTCCAGTTAAAAGGACATATGACTTTTGTTTTTACTGCATTGAGATCAGGATTAAATTCAATCTTTTCTCCATACATATTAATTTAGAGAAAGCATCAAACAAAGACCACATTTCTTAAATATGGCCTGTAAGTGCATGAACTATAAATGCTTATAAATGCATAGTGTTATGTTATCAAAGCATGTACAACGGATTAGCCAGAAATCTGTTGTTATATTAAAAATTCAGTGTGCTACAAACCATTGAAGAGTGAGGCCGGAGTGCCCTCTTGTGTTTACAGAGGAACGCTCTTAATGGTCATCCCATTCAAAATCACTAAGTGGGGAAAATTCATCCTCTCCTGTATCAAGCATCTCCAGACTGGCTGCAGATCAGGTGCACATGTCTGTTCAGCATTGCAAAACCGATTGCTTACTAGTTCAAACAAGGTTTCAGCCTCTTGTCTTGTCATGCAGTATCGTGCAGAACATTTCTCCTCCACCAGCTCTTCTGCTGCAACCTTCAGCAATCCCTGCCTTTGCACAGGCCAATGGCTCCTTCCCATGCAGCGTGTGGAGAAACGTGGGCAAGAGCCACTGGCTCCCTCTCTACCTGATGTTCCCTCCCAGTGCCTGCAAGGCAAGTCCTGTCTTTGTTGCAGAAATGCAGGTATAAAGTAAGATCAAGTTACTGCAGATCTTAGCAAGGTCTGTGGTAACTCAAAGTAGGGCGACTGCAGGAGAGGGACACATGGAGCAGGATCCACATGATTCCTGAAGGGAGAGGACATGGATAACCTCTTTGTCTGCTTCTGCCTACAACCAGTCTGGTAGGCTGGGTAAGTTTTCAAACTCTGTGACACTCCTAGTATAATATGTATTAATTATACTAAAACTATTTTAGTTTATCCCTTACTTGCATGTAATAGACAAACCCTACAATCAAGCTGTGTCACAAACTCCCACTTGCTGTCCATAGAAACTGCTTATACATGCCAATAAACTGCAGAATCTTCAAGAGAAATGAAAGATATCAATTAATAGGACAACTGGCACCAGCCAGGGTCAATGGTAATTCTGGCAACTGTGACAACTCCTGTGGGAATAGGACTTGCATTACAGCAAATATTAATGGTTTTCACTGTGCATGCAGCTACCAGGGCCACTCAGCAGCTTCTTCAGCCTCATCTGGCATCCTAATTTCCCCTACATAACATCAGGCTGCCCGTGGGCAGTGGGCTGCTTGCCTCATCGGAGAACAGGTAGTGGCCAGACCTTTTTGTATCTTGCACAACACCACCACAGGCTTCCACCTGGGAGTTCCTCCAGAGGAGGCTGAGTCAACTGCTATTCCCTGGAGGGTTCACTTAGATGTGATGTGATCACTGGTGTCTCTGAAAACTCCCCCAGCACTGCTCTTTTGAGAAGGAATGGAGAATGTCCTGATCACTCATTCCTGGCTCCCAAGAGGGCCTAGCTTAGGGATGCTGATGGGAGTACACCCTGAGTCAGCAACTGGAGATTAAGGAGCACCAGAGGATTCTCTCAAGCTTCAGACCACAATTTCTCTGATCTGCAAAGGCCCTGTGTTTACAAATGGTGCATGCTCATTACTTCTGGCAGAGCAATTGCTTCATGTCACATGAAGCACATGAAGAAATCTTGTCTGCCTGCATGCTGCCAGTGCTGACAAGAAGTGGCAGCCTTGTCCCATATTTTCCCTGCACAATATATAAAACTGAGGACCAAAAACCAGGATGGCCTTGTCTTACTCTGCATTCTGCTGTTGAGCACACAGAGGGAACCTGCAAGTTCTGAAATGCTCAGGTCTTTCCCTCTGCTGCCCTGAGAGCCTGGGTGAGCTCCATTGAATTTTGGTGAATATCCAAAGGAGCCCAACCAGGCAAAGCAGGTTAGACCATAGGAGGGCCTTCAGCAGAAGCCACCTTGTATGAATACTTCTATGACAGAAGGATGCAGTCTCTCTAGTATCAGGAGGCCTCTTACCCGCTCCAGTCAAGAATATCAGGACTGGGAAGGTGTGCTTGTGTACCTGGTAAAAATTTGCAATGCTATGAGTTCCCTTGTAAGAAGTTATCAATATTTGTTTACTTTCTCTTAAAGTCAACAAATTACTTACACAGTTGAAATGGCTTATTTGGGTTTTAATGAATATTATCATAGTTGTAGGATTAACTATGATGCCTGCCTCTTTCTGTTCTTTACAAATACAGACTTCCATCTTCAAACACTGAACACATTAATCTTACATATCATATCCTAGGGTAGAGCATCACAGTCATGTTGCTCATTAGTAGGACAGTCATAAGTTTTACTGTTCTGAATATAAATTATTTCTTTAATTTAATTGTATTTAGGCAATGATAATTGCATCTTCACAGTATGACAGTAAATATCAAAGAAAAGTAGAACAGCAGACTTCTTAAAATTCAAATATTTTAATGGTTGAATCCTTGCATTTAGGCATAATTAAATAGGGGGTACACTGCATTTTGCAGGGATCAAGTGTGAGGTTTCACATGATATTTATAGCAGCCTGAGTATTAGGTGGTGTCAGGAGTCATCACCCAGCTCAACAATTCCCCAGCTCAGAGTTTTTGTTCCCACCACTTCCTTTCTGTTAAACTTAGTGGTTAGATGGTCACAGTCTATGTCAGCTCAGGTGGCTGATTTGACAGAAAACTAAAGCAGAAGAAAATTTTAAAAATATTTTCTATTGCACCAGGTAATAGCTTGTAGCAGCCTGTAGTAGTGACAGGGGAGGAGGGAAGAACACTGTGATCCCCTTCTAGGAGCCAATAAGTTCTATTTAACTGTAAAGTTAAAACACTATAGAAAGTGCTGTTTGACCTCTCCCTGTATGAGAAAAACTGAACTGCTGAGAGCAAGACACATTCACCTGCTAACTTTTAAGAACAAGACAACATGGAAACCAAAATTCTACAATAAAAGATTTGAAAAATACCTGCATCTATGCAAATTTCATAGAAGGAAAGAATTATGCACACTGTAAGTGAAGACCTGATGCAAAATTACATCTATTAAAATTAATATATTGGCACTGTAGCTAAGGTAGTCACATTTTCCTACATTTTAAACTAATTAAAAATATTTGTATCTTTTATTATTAATACAATGAGTAAATTAATTTTCTTACTTTATCGAATGAAATATTCCAAGCAGCTGAAGAAATGTCTGAGAAATATCCACTTCAAACAGAGTGCTTCCTTCTTACACAGAGTTCTGTACTTATCATATCCAGATTCAATTCCAGATACTGGAATGCAGTTTTACAACTTTTATTTTGTTACAATAGTTCACATGGTATTTCATTTTAAAAAGGACAAAGTATGTGTTGTTTTTCCTGATTCTGTAGAGTGTGATTTTAAGGTACTGTAAGAAATAAGAGATAATTGTAAGAAAGGCTCTGAAAGGTGGCAATATTAAGAATAGTTCTGGTAAAAATAATCAAATAGCTCAGCAGCCTTGTAAAAAGACAGAGGTAGCCTCTTGTTAAGGAACATGAAGATATAGTTCTTATTTAAAAATGGATTTGACACTTAATTTGTCAAGGTGGAATAAATATGACAGAAAAGCTTTATTTTCCCTATGCCTTGTTAATTAATGAAGTCATAGCAAGTGATAGCAATAAATGGCTAGGTCATACAGCTATGAGAAGAATATTAAATAGCAGATTGCTCTTCTCCCATCTTGTCACTTCAATGCTTTCATCTCACCTGAATCTTTCCATCTCATCACTTAAGGATAAGAAAAGCCAGTAAGATAAGTAGCAATTATATAGCAATTAAATAAAACATTATCTTCCAGTAATACATTGTTTATGTGGAATAACACAGAGGAGATTTAAACACTGAGACAAAATGCTGTTCCCAGCCACTAACAAAGACTCAGACTGAAATTTCCCTTAAGTATTTTTGGGTATGCTGCTGCAGTAGCTCAAGATAATGAACGCTTCTGTTGCACAATAAAATAGTTACAATGATGTACTCCTAGAGACAGCACACAGCATTACCTTTGTAAAGAGAGAGAAAACTAGCTGATTTAATTTAAAATTATTAACTAGTTTTCCTGCCTTAATACAGCAACTTTGTCACTTCTTTTAGGTAACCAAGTGGAGAGGGTTTGAGAGTTTTTCTTGCATAAAGCTTAGTTACGCTTTACTGTTAATTTTAGCCATATAAACTGATTAGATTTTGGCACCTAACCAAGTATAGTCAGTATAAGCTGACTTGGTACTTTTAGAATAAAACCCCAAATATCTGCCACAGCTGTGCTCAACTTCAGAAAGGGGAGATACCTAAAAATGAAGATGTTGCTAAAAACTAAAGTAGCAGAACCCTCAGTGCTCATTAGATCCTCACAAGTGGTACAAAGACAGAGAACACCGTCTCTACAGCACAAAATCACCATTCAAGGCTTGTTCAACCACAAAAGGAAACTTAATTACATGTCAGAGTAACACTGTTTAGTCATCAAAACTAACCATATATCCCGTTCCAAATTCATGACTGACCCCCATGAGGAAGTCTGTTCAGAGAAAAATTAGGCCATGTAATTGCATTCATTTTTTGCTCCTGTGTTCAGTGTGAAAAATCTGGGAAATTCCCTGCACCACACCACTTTTAAGGCTTTCATGAGGAATGTTGCTTTTGACTTCTTGAAGATGCTGCAGTTTCAACATGACCAATTATGCTTTAGAGGAAGCTAGTGAAATGCAAGCTTCTGATGGTGGTGTGTGACCTCCTCCTTGAAGCTGCTCTGGTGCTAAAGAAGGACAAGCAGCAAACAGAATTATAATGTTTTGAACAGGTATTACAGAAATCTAGAAAATTAAAGCCCATTAAGTTTCACATCTATTCCAGGGAAATAAGCAAAGAGCTTACTATAAAAAGTAGAATTAGTGTGTATCTAGATAATTATGATCTGTAGGGCAATGGTCAGAACATTTGGGAAACTCACATCAAGCATGTGATAAATTGATCTAGTGCATGGGTTCCCTAAAGCCTCTAAGCAAGTGATCTTAAGCAAACTGAGCCGATGTGCAATAAAAGGTAAAAGACAGGAAACAGAAGGTAGAAGCAAATGGTTAATTTTCACAGTGCAAGAAAACTACCACAGAAATCTGCATGACCTGCAGATTCACACTGGTGAACTCACTGAATTGATCTGAAATAGGTGGTATGCAGAGGGGTAAAAAGAAACTAGTAATCATTTATTTATTGCTGATGCAAAAGTAGCTGCAGGAGCTTAAAAAGACTGAGTCAGTACAACAGCAATACATGAAATTCAACACAGATTAATATAAAGCACTGCTTACAGAGGAAAGCAAACACAACAGCAAATGCAAAGCGATGGGCTCTGGCCTTTATTGCTCCAATAGGAGATCCTGCAGTTATGACAGAGAGTTCCATGGAAATGTCAGCTCCATGCACAGAGCCAGCCAAAAAAGGACACCAGAGTTTAGGAAGTGCTAAGGAATAAAAAAAGAAAGCAGAGAACATCATGGCACCTCTACATAAGCCCATGCCATACCTGCTTCCTGAACAGACTGTATACTCTGGGAGTCCCATCTCAAAAAGAAAGCAAAAGAAGTTGAAAGAAGATAATGAGAGTATGGTCAAAGGTAGGGACTAATTCCCCTATGAGGAATGATTAAACAAATTATGTTTTCTCAGCCCAAAGAAGAGACTGGGGGATGGGGGCTCAATGAGGGGATGACTGTGGAGGGAAGGACTGCCCACTGCTTCCTCTAAAAATGTGCAAAGAATGAACAGAAAGCACATACAAAGCAAATTAAAGGAGTTGAATTTTCCTATAACACTAATTAAACTCTGGTATTCCTTACCATTATTATTGGGGATGCTAAAATTTTATAAATGCTCTGGGGAAGACTGGACAAATTTATGGGTAGGAAATTAATGGAGGATTGTTACATTTTCATGCACACAAAAATAATAACCCTCTATGAGGTTTCCAAGCTTTATATTCACAGAGGCTGGGCAAATATTTGGGGAAGGATGTGCTTGTTCTATCCCTACTCCCCTCCCTAGACATTTGCTGTGGGCTACATTTGGAAGCAGGATACTAGTGGGTGGTGGGGGTTGGTAGACCTTTGATCTGACCCTGTTCAGCTATTCTAATGCTTTTATGATCTCATTTATTATTAAAAAGGAAAAAAAGCATTTGTCTTTCTGTGACACTGAAGTGACTAAAAAATCAGAGAGAGACTTGAGAAGTTTAAATAAAAAATTCTGGTATTTGCAAAACACTAAAAACAGGGTCATGTTCATAAGCTAAATTATTTCCCAACTCAAGTATTTTATGATGCATAATGTGAAATATGGCAAAGTCAACTCAGGAGTTTACAATGAGAACTACCTGTTCTGAAAAGGAAGAAATTAAAGCAACATACAATAGACTTCCTGCTGGGAAGGTGAGAGGGAAGGGAACTCAGCATCCCAAAGGAAGCACTGGTAAAAACCCCAAACCAAGAGACATGAGTCATCAAAGCTACAATGTTATTGGAGAAAATCCAGGAAGCCAGACCTAAAATAGGAACAGAAAGGAAGTGGAGAGTAGATGGAAATAAAGAGAAAGAACAAGAAAGAAATAATTTAAGACAAGAAAAGAGAACCTGGAATAGTTGTCTAGACCTAAAAAAGCAATGGAGGTAGTTGCACCACCAGACTTCCAGGCTGACATACATTTGTGTGGGCCAACACAAGAGAGTCAATCCAGTATGTCCCCATTATCTCATAACCAGCACTCTCTTCTTCCAGTGCTGACACTGTGCATGAATGTGAAGCCATGTGGTGAGCTAAATTCAGAAGCAACTCATCTATAAACTAACACTTTATGGCAACTAGGCTTATGATTCAGACCAGCCTTAGGATCTCTCTGGAGACTGGAAATAGAGGATTAGTTCTTGCTCTACAGCTTGCACCCTCATCCAGCTGGCATATAGGTTAAAGATATGGAAGCTTGAAGGAGGGGAAAGAACGGCAAAAGAAAGAACCTTACTTTGAAAAATAATCTGTTTGTGGTGCACATTTTTACTTTGGTTTGGTTAACTTTTTTCAGACTTGCGATTGTTGTCTACCTATGGTAAAGCTGTGCTTCACTTGGCCCACAAGCTTGTCCAATGCTAGCAGCCTTGAGTGATGCTGAGAAATGTGAGACACATTTCTTTGGGGATAAAAGGTTTGCATACAGCAGTGCATTCAAGCTCTGCTAGTAAACCTGTACCCTCTAGTCTACCAGAGAGATGAGCAGTTTCCTCTGCCAAGTTCCAAAAGCTGGGGTGCAGTAGCACTGCACAGTGTGAGGCTCCCTGCACTGGGTGCTCACCTGTGCAAAGCTCACACTACAGAGCAGCATCCCGCAGCCCTGGACAGCCCTTACTCACCTCAGTATCTATAGACTTCTTATTATCATGTGCAAACTAAAATTGTACGCATTTATACTTATTGTAATGTAGTTTGGGCTTAATTGTGAGTGTTTTCTCCCCCAAAAAGAAATTCCAGTCTTTGAGAGCCTAACGTAGCAAAAGCCCTCCATAGGCGCTGGTAGAAATATGGAATTATTTAGCCCTTAGTAAAGGAATGGTAAGGTGCTACCTTCTTCCTTTATGGCTAATTAAGTAGTGATTAATGGCTGTGATTACTTTGATCTTTAATCCTGATGTCACTAAAGAAGGGTGGCTCAATATTTTCAGTACCATGTGGCAAACATCAGTTTTGAGGCTTTTGAGCAGGTCATAGGGACACCTTCCACTACACTAGGTTGCTTGGAGACTCATTAACCTGGCCTTGGACACTTCCAGGGATGGGGCATCCACAGCTTCTCTGGGCAGCCTGTTACAGTGTCCCACCACCTTCACAGCACAGATGTTCTTCCTAAAATCCACTACCAGGTCCACTGTGGAATATCCTTAGGCTATATGTATAGAGTGGGAAACTGCAGAAACTCTATTTTTTGCCAGCTGTGGGTAAGAGGAGATTTTTCAGCTCTTACAACTTGTAATGTTATATAGGGATATAGCATCTCATGCTACTTCCAAAAAGTAGAAATGGGTGGTTAATGTTTCAGAAACATCTAATTAGAGTATAAGGAAAGTTGAGGCATCAAAGCATAGCTTCACAAGGGTAACCAGTTGGGTGTGCTAGCGAACAGGAAAAGTAGAAGATATAAGAAACAAGGACTTACTCTGGGGGCAGCTGGAAAGCTGGCTGGTGGAAAAGGACTTGGGGGTGACCATGAACCAGCATGTGCCCAGGTGGCCAGGAAGGCCAGTGACATCCTGGCTTGGATCAGCAATAGTGTGGCCAGCAGGCCCAGGGCAGTGATTGTTCCCCTGTGCTCAGCACTGGTGAGGCCGCACCTCCAGTGCTGCGTCCCCTTCTGGGGCCCTCACTACAAGAAAGACACTGGGATGCTGGAGTGAGTCCAGAGAAGGGTAACAGAGCTGGTGAAGGGTCTGGAGCACAAGTCCTATGGTGAATGATTGAGAGAGTTGGGGGTGTTTAGCCAGGAGGAAAGGAGACTCAGAGGTGACCTCCTCACTTTCCACAACTCCCCAAAAGAAGAGTGCAGCTGGGTGGGGTTGACCTCTTCTCCCAGGGAATCAGCAACAGGACAAGAGGACACAGTCAATCATAAGCTGAGCTAGGAGAGGTTTAAACCGGACATTAGGAGGAATTTCTTCACAGAAAGAGTGATTAGACATTGGAATGGGCTGCTCAGAGAGGTGGAGGAGTCACCATCCCTGGGGGTGTTTAAGGAGAGACTGGACACAGCACTTAGTGCCATGGCCTGGTTGACGTGGGGGTGTTTGGTCACCAGTTGGATTCGATGATCTCAGGTCTTTTCCAGCCCTAATGACAAGTTTGGGAGGTGGAGCTACACAAGGTCGGTTTCTGCCCTCCCTTTAAAAACTCACATAAAACCGCTCCGCGTTTTACACATGAGACGCGTAATGCAAAACCGGCGAGCAGCACCGTACCCTACAGACTGGCAGCAGTCCCCGCCCGTCCCCTCCGCGGAGCCCCACGCCGTGCCCAGGGAGGCGGGAGCCTCAGCATCCGGCCCGCCCCCTCCGCGCGCCCCCGCGAGCAACGCGCGCTCCCGCGCCAGCTCCGTTCGGAGTCTCCGCCCCTCGGCCGGCGCACAGGGGGAGTGACCAGCCTCGTTCCCACCCCGCAGCGTACATATAAAGCTGGCGAGCGCGCAACACGCCCCCTCTTTCTCTGCAGAGCGTCTGGCGTTGCGGCACCCGGTAAGGTGGCGCGGGATGCGGTGTGTGCCGCTGCCCCGGCGGGGGGTGGGGGGCTGCATCGCGTCTTCCTTGTGTTTAGACCTTCGGGAGGGTCGCCCGCGGTGCCAGTCGCTTACTGCTTGAGGCTGGAGCTGGCGAGTGAAGCTCTCACCCTTGGAGCCGCGGGTAGAGCCAGGCAAGGCAGCCGCAATCCAATTGTGGGGGCCGCAGCCGCCCGTGTACGGTGCCCCGCTATCAGCCGCGGCAGTGCGAGGGGAGTGGTAGAGGACTACATATCCCAGCATGCCCAGCGGGAGGCTGCCTGCCGGAAGCCGCATCCTGAGGTGCGGGGCAGGCTGGGATCGGTAGGCGGCGGTGGCCCGCGTGGCGCTGCCGAGCCCGCGCCATTTTGATCCCCACCCGCTACGGCCGGGGCTGGTTCGAGGGTGCTACTCCTGCTGTGTCCTCAGCTGCGGCTGGGGCAGCCCCTGGCACGGTGCGACAGCCTTCAGCACTCGGGGATCGTGCGTAAAATGTTAAATAAGGCGCAAGCCACCTGTTCATGTGGCAGAGGGTTATCTGTACATCTTTTGGAGCGCTCGGCCACCGGCATCATGGCAGTGCCCCCCAGCAGAGGACCTTTATAAAACCCACAGTGTCCCAGGGTAAAAAGGCCCACAACATTTAGGTGATACTTGACGTAGATCATAAATTGCGTTCTAACTAATGATGTTTTATTTATATTTTTAAGATAATGACATAGCAGAATAAAGAGATTTGTTATAAAAATAAGCCACGACCCGAAGTAGCTAACACCTCCTCCTCTAGGAGCCTACTGTGTACTTAAGATGCCTTTTTGTTCCCTCCATTAAATGCTGATGTCATTGAACCCATAGTACTTACAAAAGAACGGGAAATGGCATTAAATATATCTAGGATTCCAGGCTCTTAACTGCAAGCAAAGATTAAAATGTGACTGGATTTACAGAGGAAATTGTCAGGTGCATTCGTTGTGTGTTTAACTAGCTTGTCTAGCAGTCTGTTGCACATTAGATAATTGAACAGTAAAATTTTTGCAACTTAAGCTATTAGTACCCCCGATTATTTGGTTTATTATACTTAAGTGTAAAGGTTATTGCATGCAAGAAGTGGAAGCTTAACTTCAGGCTTTCTGTAGTTTTAACTGTTTTTGTGATCTGAAGCTAAATGTGTGATGAGTTACCTTTCATGGCTTGATGCATTTATTTGATCTATGTAGTACTAAGTAAGCATGTTCACGTAATAACGTACATGACAAAACAGCCTTTGTCCTGCATTTCTTAAGCTGCTTGTGTTGGTGGATTTTGATAGTTGCTATGTGGTTAAAATAATTCTCCAAACCAACCAAAATTAGTTCTTAAAAGTGATTTAAGCCTTGAGATGATGATTTTTCATTAAAAAAATCTTTGGTATATGCAGTTATTTCTACAGTACTTTTTATATGAGGTTTCAAGTGGGTGTAACTTGCAACTCCTTTGTTGCTTAAAACTGCATTTTTTCCTGCTTTTCTCCTGCAAGCTTATGATTTACTACTTATTGTGCTGCATCTAGGGATTGTGTTGATGATTATGGCCTCATAATGTATGTGACTTACATTAATGTTACTTAAAGAATCTGCTGATTTCAAGTTGTAAGACTGTCCATGTTTGTTTTTAGGTATCATGGAGAGGAGTTTTTCAGTGGCGTCCAGTACACTCTACATTAAGGTAACAGCTCTGGAATTTTTAATGTTGCTCTAGAAGTAACACTGCATTTTTGGTTTTGACCAAGTCAGTAAATTTGTCTTTCATAACTAGGTTTCTGTATTTTTGTTTGTTAAAGTATGGGAAGTACCAGACAGTTGTCACCTTTGTTACTGTGTGGGACAAAAAGGAAAAACTACACTGTATTTTCACAACTGCCATCAAAATGATAAGTTATTATTTGATAATTTTTGAATTTGGTGCTCTTTGAGTTAAAGTCAGCTGTAGGTCAGTTCTTAGTTGGACTTCTTTTCTTACAAAATTTCACCTTGTCAGGTATTGGAGGCTGTTCCAGGAGAGTATTTAATTGTTGTATGAAAATATCAGTTTTTAGTGTTTTGTAATTATAGTAACATGAGAGATGATGCCATACCACAGCAAGAAATGTTTTCTAGTCTAAAAGATAATTTTTGCTTATTTTTTATTTTAGCACTTCATGAAAGGACCATCACAAGTAGAAGAATACTTGGTACACACAAGTGGATTTTCCTGAAAGCCATGTATGTTCTTCAAGATGAGTGGGGATAAAGTAACAAGAAATGGAGTAGCAAATTATATGATTAAATTAGTAGTTATGTCGTTAGCTTTAAAATTGAGGTGTCAGTAATTTTGGGTGTGTCATGGTCTAGAACTGTGTGGGCTAGGGGGATTGGGAGTAGATTTTTGTGCTGGAGGAGCCGGTGAAATGCCTGTCTGAAGTGTTGATGCTAGATCTGAGGTTTATCTCTGTATAGATTTTAATTGTGAATTTGTACTTTATTGTGAAATAAGTATGAAACAGTGTTTAGCCAAAGAAAACAGGACATCTGGATACTTATTGATACAAATAAGCAAATGTTTCAATATTTTAATAAAAATAAGTATTCACTTTTGTAATGTATAGTTGATAATCCTCATTTCTTTGAAAGAAAGAATTCTAGGATCTGTATTCATTTTAATTTTATTCAAGTGCCTATAACCAGTTGTTACAAAAGTAAAATTTGATTATTCTTACTGGCTTGTGTTATATTATACCAAAACTTGTACTTTGGGATTTTACTCTAATTTCTAGAGTGGCATGAACAATTTCTAGTAATGGAAACGTGATGTGTCCTGAAGAAGGATTTCCTCGCAACAGGAAATAAAACAGAGGTAATATTTATTGATTAAACAACAGACATTTTTTGTTGATTGTAATGTATTCCCTTTCTAGTACTTTGCTAGCAAAAGACATAAAGCTTTTGTGTTATATGTGACAGTATGAGTGGTGTTACAGTTGCTGTCACTGATATTTGTGAGGAGTGGTCAATCATGTTGAAACTGCCAGACCTGATACATTGATGAGAAACTTCTTAAGGCTTTGGCAACTGAGATGAAACCACTTAATCTTTCAATCATAAATCATCCCAGTTGGTGTTGGTTTAATGTGTTTGCTGTGTACAAGTGACGTGCCAGCATGCACCAGGCTGTGAACAAGAATGTTGGTGCAATTTTTAAACCCATGTAGTGGTTTGAGTGCCCACTAGAATTATTTACTCTTTTTCTGCTGTGAGATTGGATTAGGCAAAAAGCAAAGCAGGCTCACCACTTTAATGGGTATAAAGACAGATTTATTAACATTATTATCTATAACTTTATCCTACTCATTATTCAAGAAAGGTACCTTTAAATACTTTGTTAGCTACCAGTGCTTCCTTTTGAACAACAGATTTTGTTCTGATATGTGAAATTCAAATGTATGATTGAAACTTACTGTGCAGCAATGCTGCCTATAAAATGCTGTATTGTTTATACAGGCACTATTGCAAGTAGAAAGGGGAGTGACTTCTGTGGGAGACATAGAGAAGCTGAAAATAGCAAACCAATCAAGTATAATTCCCCCCTCCTATCATAGTTCATACCATGGTTGAGCAGTAACTGGGCAAGAGAAGGAGAGCAAATCTTATTGTGACATGACTGCATTTCTGATTAAAGTTTCACAGAACTTGCCATGTGCTGATACTAATGCAACACATGCTGCATAATGCAGTTTGGTCTGTATGAGAGGCTAAATAGACAGCAAGTTGTATTTTGAGTGATGAAAGAAAACTTCTCTGAACTAATAAATGTCTTTTTTTACAGGAAAACATTTTACAGAACACAAGAAGGAACAAGTGCTTTTGGCTTATTCAGGTATGTAACTGAAAAGCTTTTGAACATTATCTGGTTCTAAGTCTGAAGTAAGTGTGCCTACAGTGCAGATTTTTTTGCATTATGATAGTTATGAACATAATTGGTCAATTGATACCATAAGTCATAATTGGCATTTAAGAAAAGTTGTTTCCCAAGGCATAGTGTGAGCTGATTGCTGTGCCTGACCTTGGTTTAGCTTTCAAACCCAAGTGGAAAGTTTTAAGTAATGTACATTATTATTGAAATATAACAAAATGTTATTGGTTGTAATACAAACACTAAGCAGTCAGAAACCTTACATAATATTTCCAACAAAATTTTTTGTTCATGTACTGCTTTTGTCTCATCTGTGATGATCCTATCCCGAACCTGAATTCCTTGCTGAAAAACTTTCTATGGATCCGGCATCTGAGATGGGACCAAAAAACTTTATTTAAACTTTCTGAAAAGTATTAATCTGTCTTTGTGGGTTTAGTTTTTGTTTTGGGGTTGGTTTTTTTTTCAGAATTAGTAACATGTTAATACAAACTGTTGTGTGCTTACTTGCAAATTAAAATTTCTGCCTTGAATGAACCATTTTACTTAGATCTTGTTCTCCCATTTCAGTGATGAATTGGAACACTTTGTCAGAACTTCCTGACAAATGTGGATGATGTAACCAGAAGGAAGTGTAACACCTGAAGAGATACTGTGGCTTGGAGTGAGATGCCATGCTTTTAAAAGCCTGCTGAAACAGCTGCAATTTTGTTCAGTAGATACTGTCTTCAGAACCACGTGTAGACCAAAGTTACTGCCTGTGCATATTTAAAATTGTCTTTCCAAAGTACTGAACTGTCTTCTCTAGGAGGTGTAGCAGTAACATTAGGGAAAGGACTATTGAGCTTCAGTACATGGAAACCCCCTTGATTATTTACCCTTTTAAAATACCATATGGGTACACAGTCTTGCAGATGCTGGAGATCTGTGATAACTCAAGAATGGAGCTCACAGGCAGGCCCCGTAAAGACAGGGTGAAAGCAAAGAAAAAATGTCTATAGCTTGCATCACTATCTAGTGAGGGCGTAAGAAATTGAGGTTTTGTGGACTGCCACTTCAGCAGACTAGTACCACAACAGAGGAACTGCTCTTTAAGGAATACACTGGCAACAGTTCTTGCTTGCTCTCTGGGGAAAAGAGGTTGGTGGTGGGAAAATAAATCTACATACATGTGAACTTGGGCTTTGAACAGTGGCTTGGAAAGTACTGGTGCTGTAATCACAGTAGCAGCATATTTGCTGTATTCAACAAACTCTCCCATCCATAGAAGAATAAAGGATTATAAATTGATCACCAAGTAAATTTTAAGACAACTCATGGTGTACATAAGATGAAATTGGCCTTGAAGCGTGACTTTCAATCCTTATTGTCAGGATTTCTTTATAAAGGCAGAACATGAAAATAGCATAATTAAAAATTCATAGACCATTACTGAATCATTTTGAAACCATCCAAAATACATAAAGCAACCCTATAGCTTATGGGGTGTACCTGTTCATCAGTGACAGATTCCATGTAATGTCTCCAATTTTCTGTCAAAGTAGTATGAAGTATAAACACTACCAGGAACAGCACATAAAGCATTGGAAATGTCAAAAAATAAGTATCAGGCTACTAAAGTGGATGCTAAGGATCTGACTGAACTCCAGGAGTGCACTGGCTCATCTATGGTTGGCTTATTAAGCAGTGGCCAGCTACTCTGGCTAAAGGCTCCTCCTTTTGAGCAAGGAAGGGTAAATCAGTCTGTTGAATGTCAAGATCTGCAGATATAAACTAGAAAATAACTTTCTCTTCATTGCTTTCAATAATACTTATTTCTGTTAACAAATGTTACTGAGAGTCGTGCATGTTTTTTGTGTGCCATGTTTTGTATGTTCTTTTAAATAAAGACAAGGATGTTAAAGTCATGGCTGTTGCACATCTGCTGTGGATTTCACCAGTGTTCCTTGACTGCTTGAACTTCTCAAAAGCTATGGTGGCAATGTGGCCTTGTGCTGACTGGTGCAGCGTGTACTGTGCACATGATGCTTCATGTGCTTGAGTGACTCCAGGACAAAAACTACTGACTGTACTCAAGAAGTGGGAAGGTAAGATCAGTCTAAATCTTCCGCCCATTGCAGATCTGCAAAAAGTTTGAGTGCTGTTAACAGCATCTAGTAGAGCTTGGCTGGTAAGTCCAGAAGGTGTCAGTCCTAGCTAGATCAGTCTCTTCATGTTAAAGATGTCAAAGAGCAGAGAGATAGTTAATAGAGCAGCAATCTTTAAGTACTTTCCTAGGTATTTACAGGGATTTATATACATTTATCAGGGATTTATATATATTAATTTATATATTCATTACAGGGTCAGAGGAGTGGCATGTGTTTTGGAGAATAAAGGTACCATTTTTATCCTTTAGGCTGATACTAATACAGAATGTTAAAATCTTTAAAGAGAATGCCACCTGTATGTGCAGTAAACTTGGTAAAAGTTTTATCTTGTGATGTTGGGGATGAAATAGACTAAAGGTTCAGGGTTGTGGGTGGCACATCAGATACCCAAAGTATTTCATGACATTTCTGTATGCTCTAAAAGGATTGCTAGCAATAGATAAAGGGTGCTAGGGAATAAAGTTACTGCATATCATTGTGGTGGAGGCCTGTCTCAGAATGTTAATTTGTGAAAAAGATTGGCCTCTTGAGCGCATAAAAAGGGTAGGTGTGGCCAACGGTAAGACATTGAATATTGACATGCAGAACTTTCTCAAGGAATGATCCTGTACTTCAGAGCTACTGAAAATTGGTAGCCAATAAAAAAAATGTGTGTAAGTAGTTTCAGGAGTCAAGTGTTTACAGAAGTGAACTAATGTTTTAACTGACATGTTCAAGAAGATTTGGTTTATAAGACCAGTGAAAATTATGTAGGAGGGTCATTTCTATAACTAATTTTAAGATGGAAACTGGCTTTTTTGCCTTGTGGGAGGAGGTTAATAGGTTTTCATACTAGTTGTGGATTTAGTTCTGAGACGTTTTCTGGACTGATTATGATTAATGCATGTGAGATAAGGAGAGGTCGTTGTGAAGAGTCATTGTATGACATTTGAAACATGTGGCATGGGATTTCTCTGCAGAAGAACTTCATGAAACTGGGTTTACAAAACATTTAAAGCTTTAAGACTCGGCAGTAAACAGCATGAAAGCATTTTGCTGCTTTTGTGCTTTAATCCAGTGAAGTCTTGCACTGACCATCATTAGTGGTGAGCTAGAAGTGTCACATGGCTGTTGGGCTGTGGTCCAAGAAATTGGTGGTTAAACTGTTTTGGAATGTTGCCATTTATCGGTCTTAGTAACTCTCACCAGCAGAGACTTAGTAATTAAATGAATGTTGAGCTTAGAAGCAACAGAAATACCTTGCAACCACACGGAAGATTGGAGAGTAGCTCTGCATAAATGCTTTGCTACTATTGAAGTAACAAGGCTCTTATTAAGGTGGGAGGTTTTGTCTTGCTGAAGAACTTGTCTTACTGGTGAAGGCTGGGATCTATAATCAAGAGTTGCGAGTGAAACTAAGCTAGCAGTGGTTATCTTGCCACAGCACCTGCACTGCTATGACTGCCAGTGCTGGTGTGATACCTGCTTGAAGTATCAGATCCCAGTGAACAGGAATTTCGGTGTAAGCTATGCTGTCTGGCTGCCATCCTGCAGAGGAGTGTGTGACTGTGGCTGCAGCTATATTGTGTGCTGGTGTTGGGGTTCCTACCATCTTTCCTGGAGGAAAGCTCTTAACTGTATAAATTTGCCATATAAATTTGCCCCAAAAGTTTGGGGTATGTGTTCTGCCAATTATAAACCGGTGTCAAAATGTAATCAGTTGGTAAAGAAAAGTATTCCATGCGATATTCAAACGTGGGCACAGCAGTCAGCAAGTGTTTGACTTTGCCCAAGGAAAGGTATTTTATGTATTGAAGTGTGTTCAGTCCTAACTTTGGTAGCTTTTCTTCACACTCCTTCCCTTTGTCTAGGAGGACAACCTTTGAGCTATCATCTGGAGTTTGAAAGAATTAAACAGAAAAATGATAATTTCAGATGAGTGGGGTACACATGGAGGCTTTATATGTTATGTAAATACATGTCTGATAATTTGCATTGTCTATTTTTTGGTGTTACAACCAGTTTTACAAGCATCTTTGCTTGTCTGCCCTTGTGTTTCCCTCAGAGGATATAAACTGGAAAAGTACAATTAGAATGATGAATTCTGTTTCCTTTCAAACATCATGTGGCTTTTATTTGATAGTCCAGTTGAGCTATCAGGGCCATGAAGACAGTACTTCTCTACCATTGTCTCGAACTTCCTGCAGGCTCCGGAGGACAAAGTGGTGTTTGATGCTCAGAAGAATGGCTGTATTGAGTGGGACAAAGTCTGCCTCGTTCAGTATTCTGTCTGAGGATGACCAGTATAAGGAACAGGAGAAGTATAGAGAGCCCTTCCAGCAGTTTTCTTGGGAATTTCCTGAGATTTTCATTTGTATTTGCATACTACTTTGTAATTATGACCTATCTCCATTTAAAAATATTTGAAACATGAATGATGTGTGGGCTGTAAAATACATGAAGTAGTGGGTATGTTAATAAGTGTAGGGAGGGGGCTGAAGTAAAAGCTTTTATTTTTCCCCTTTTTGAAGCTGATGTCACTTTTGATTCTCGTGTTACTGAAAATAGTGGTAAGTGAAGTTCAGTGAAGGCCCTGGTGCTAGCACAGCCTTGCTGTTTAATGGAGGTGTGTTGGGGGTGGAAATTGGAAGTACTGATGCATGCTCTTACCCCTGAGCTATGCTTCAGGCTTCTCAACAGACCAATAAATACTACCTTTTTCCCTGAAACTGGGGTTTTTCCCTAACTGAAGGAGCCCTCTCCCAGCTACAGTGGCACTAGTTTTAAAGTGGCGGGTGAAGAATGTTTATTACCTGTCCCAAAATGGCCAGCTTCCCTCAGTTTATGTACTGGACATGACATGCTAGTATAGAATATCCTCTTGGCCTGTTCAAGTCAGCTGTCCTGGCCTTGCTCCCTCAGGGCTTCTTGAGCCCCTCCTCACTTGCTGATACTTCTGGTTATTGCTAGGTAGTGCTACCCCAACATCAAACTGTTACCAACTCTATTCTCATATTGAATCCAAAGCACAGCACTGTAACCAGGTACTAAGAGGAAAAATAACTAACCCAGCTGAAGCCATGATGGTGTGTTAGCTCTGCCTAGTAGTTAGACCATTTTCTGCAGCAGACAATACAAGCAAAATTGCTGTCTATAATTTTATGCACTCCACTAGAAAAGTACAATATTGAAACATGGTGAGGGGCAGTTCTTAATGTCATTTTGACTTCACAACTAAAACAGTTCAGGGTATGATTATTCATTCCCCAGAGTATATTAGAATAAGCATTTTCTGAAAGTAGTTGGATTATGCATTTCTGATTCTGAAAATTGTATTAAACTGCCTATTAGCTACTGCAAAAAGAAAGAGAAGCTTGGTTTGTGGGAATTAGTGCTCCTTCCTTCCCCTCTTCCTGTTTCACAGATTATAAATCACACAATATAAAAAGCTTAATGGCAGAACAGGAGTTACCTCTAAAACATCTTGAAACAGTAATTTATAATAAACGCTATCACAGTGCTGAGAGTGTTTCCTCAAAAAAATCTGCATGGCAGGAAAGAGTGTCTAGGCTTTTGAAAATTATTCTGAAGTAGTATTCTTACACTTGTCTGAACTGGTTTGTCTTCATTTACATGAACTTCAGCTTAATTTCTGTTGCTAGTGAAAAGTTGTTCAGTTTAGTTTCTGCTAATTTGACATACAGGTTGTAAGGCTGCTGGAAACTTTTTCTCTATATAAAGAAATCTTAATATGGTGATCCTTTGGCAGGGGTTGACTGCAAGGTGATTTGCCGTGGTTATGCTGTTTTTTAATGCAATGAGAAGATGACTGGAAATTGTATGAGTGCTTTCTCTTGAGAATTGTATAGTTTCTGGTTTTATAATTGAGAAAATAACGCTGAACAATTGTAGCAACTGCTTGATATATTTTCTATAAAAGTGCAGTCCTTTTATGAGTCATAGTGGATATGGGAAAATTCAAAACTTTTACCTTACAAATATGAACAAATATGATTTGCTAGGAGCTACAGATGTGAAAAGTCTTGTGGTGTAAGGACCATTGACTCCCTGATGGCTATTGCCTGAAAGTACTAACTTTCAAAGGAAATAGCCACTTAGCCTCAGTTTTTGGTTGAAGAAACTTGACAGTGACAAGGATGATTCACTATAATGAAAGTCTTGTATCCTCACCTACCAATAAGAGAAGACAAAGAGAAACTTATTCTGAGGTAGTGTTCCGGAGGTGCTCTTATCTGCTGGTTTTTCTTAAGGGCTTCTTGAGTTCTCTAGTTGTGTTTTTTTCACTGAGGTGAGACCAGGGAATACTGAACTATTGTTGATTGTCAACTACTAAAATCCATTTAACATGACAAAAGGAGTATGCATATTTGGTCTTTCCTGAAGTTACATCTTTTATAGGAAGAGCAGATTATCTGTGGAAGCTTGAGCTATCTCCCAGCACAAGATTTCTTACTCTGGGCCAAGGTTGGGCCCTTGGTTTCCAAAACTTTATGTTGCACTCCTTTTGTCCCAGTCTCCTAAAGATACTTTATCTCTTCTTCTATACTAGTCCTGTACTGCTTTCCTTTTAACAGTTATGTATTAAACATAAAAATTCCACAAGACTACTACATAAGCATTCAGTATTAATCCCAGCAGGGCTGTAAGAATACATGAAACTTCTGTAAAGAAAGAAGTATCTCTGAGGCTCAAGGATGTAAGAATGAAATTGAAATAAGTTATGAGTTTTGAAAACAAGACCAGGTCCTATAACTCATGTGATTTGACAGCTGTGATTTACTCTTCAGAAATCAGCCAGAGCCTGCAAATAAGAGTCACTTATGTGGTAAATTGCAGATCTGTCAGCAAGGACACCTAGCAGGGCTTCAGATTGTTTCAGATATGGAAGGGGAATACTTCTTTTTCTGCTTCCATGTTCATATTGAGCTCTCTGCTGGAAGGTTTCAGGCTATAAAGTAGGTGTTAGAAAAAAAAAAGTGGAAGGTAAGTATTATTTTAAATAAAAAAATTTCCTACTCACAATTAATGTAATAGGGCTAAAACTCAACTGTATTTTGTATCGTATTCTCAAAAAAAGCCATAACCATTTTTCAGAAATATCTCAATTCTGCAGAAATAGGCTCTGTTGAACTTGCTCTTCTTGACTATTTTGAAGTTTGGCTGGGAAACAGGCACCTCAAATTCATTAAAAAGGCAGAAATTAACGTCTGTGAAGATGACAGCCTTTTCTCTAGCAGCAGCAAAAAGGACTATCAGCAGAATTGGCATCTGGTCCTGGAAGCAAAACATTCTGAGCTTCTGCTTGCTAAAGCTTCCAAAAGAAGCATGATAATGAGGTTTTAAAAAAATTCCTGGGCTGTCTTGATTTCACATATAGTCTAATCCCACTGCTCAATTTTGGTGATTAAGATAAATAATATAGAAAATACTCTCTTGGGTCAAGCAACAGTAAGTTATGGAGTATTTTTTTTCTGTGATTTGCTGAGGTAGTCTCCCCTTTTGCTGGGATTTAATCTTAATATGAACTTGGTCATTGTTATTGCATAGACTCACTGCTTGCTTAGAAATCTGACTAGCAGTTGGGGTGCCAGAGGCTCAGAGGAAAAGTTACTGATGTGTTACTAGCACATCAGCCTGTTATCATCAGCCTAAGGGTGGAAGAAACCAATTGTGTCACCTTGGTTGAGCTATAGAAAGCAGGTGAACTTCTAATCTGGGAATGACTTGTGTGGGATTCTTTGTGTTGTTTTTTGTTTTGGTTTAAGTTGGGGGTTTTTGTGCATAGCTTACAAAAGTTTCTACTTTTAATAGCCCTTCCTTCTTAATTCTGGTTCTAATTTTCTTTCCGTTGTGCACTGAGATTGGAGGAGTTTGAAATATTCTCAGACAAAAAAAAAATTATTCTGCACTTTCCTCCTTGCCTCTTTTGGCTGCTGCAGGTCTGTGTAACTACTGTTGATCTCAAATTTAACTGTTTTCATACATCAAATTTACTAACCAGGACTGATCTTTTGTTAGATGTTTAAAGGAATTAAAAGTTGGTACCTTTGCCTTTTAGTGTACATAAGATCATCTCTTGGATAAGAATTATTTTATAGTTTTCCTTGTGAGACACATAAAGTATTGCTGTGGACGTGGCAGTAAAATCTAAGAACGCCTGATCTGGAATGGTATGAAAGAATTTAGAAACTTCTGCAGAAAACTATCATCAGTGATTTTAACTATTTTTAATGGACATGCTCACTCAGCTATATTTATTGATTCTGCTGTAACCAGGAATTGATGTATTGGCAGTAAAAATGCATATTCTCAGTTGCATTGACTCCTCTTGCTGCTCAGTATGTGCCTCCAAACACTGCTCTCCATTGGTTCATAACTTCAGTTGGAAAACACAAGAACTATTAGAAGTGTTTTGGTTAGTTTAAATGTGTTGTCAATAAACGAGTTCACAGATTTATCAGCCAGTTATTTACCTAGTCACAAACTGATTTTTTTTTTTAATTTACCCTAATAGATTTGACTTTTCAAAATGTAACTTCCCAGTAAATGTTCTTACTTACTGCTATTTTTAAGATCTAAACTTTAAAAAAGGAAAAACAACCTTTTATGTTTTTACAGGATCAAAGCTAGCTAAAATTTTTTTTAAAAAATATTATAAGCATAATATTCTTTATCTGCTCCTGTGGATCACAGAATAGCAATTTATTTTTTCTAGTTACTAGTAACCATGTAAAATTAAAACTTTGCTTCTTTAAAGATCTAAACTTGTGCTTCTAGAAGCACAATACAGCTATATTAGTTGTACCATATTAAATTATAAATTTGTTCAGGTTTGAGCATAGGTTATGTTGCCTGTACTGCCCTGTGCAAAACAGTGAAGAGATTCCTGGTTAATGCTGCACAAGCTAGAAAGGAAAAACTTATACACATGTGCTGAAGCTCTATTTTAGGTTAAGATCTAATTCTAGTATCACTCAACGCCCATGTGGAAGTAGAGAGTATATCTTCCAAAAGAAGATTATTGAAAAGCAGCAATCACATCTGAGGTAGTAATATAGTCAGAGTTCTTCATCCCTGTGCTCTAGTCTGATGTTTGTGCTGTAAATGAGAATTCCTATAGGGCACCATTCTCCAGGTATTTTTAAAAAACAAAATAATACATTATTTGTATACAAAAGGTTGTATTGTCTGCTCTTGTACTGCCTTGCAGAAATGCTGCATTTTGGTAGTCACTTCTGTCTTGCACCTGGCAAGGGTCATAAATGTGTGTGTGATTGTTCTATTCTTACAAGGACCTTGAAGACACAAGGTTATTTGGGCTCACCCAGCCTTGAAAGGATTTTTAGGTTCTTTGGTTACATGTTAAGTAGCTTGGAACACTTGACCTGAAAGCTGTGTATTGCAACTGCTGCATCAGACACTTTCCTGAGTAATCAGCCATGTAATTACTAGCCAACTAAAAGGCCTGGGACATAAGCCCAATTTCTGGCAACAGATCATCCATGCCAAAAAGGGTTAATGCAGACTGACAGCTGAAGCCTGGGCAGCAGTTTAATATTTGGGCATGGTTTAGAAGTTAAGATGGGTGGGAGCTTAGCTATGGGAATGCAAGCTGTGCTCTCCATATTTGCCTTACAGCTGGAGAACAGCCTGTGACCTGTCCCATCTGCTGTATGGCCGTGGCTGTTGTGTCTGTGGTATGCTGTGCTCTCCTCTCCTGGGAAAGATGCCCAGAGCTGGAGAAGAATATTCTGTGACCCAGTGACATGCTGTCTGCCTTCAGAGATGGGCTTAATGCAATAAGTAACTTATGTGGGGTTAAGTAGATCCCAAAGGTTTCTTTCCTTCTGCTGGCTTTTAGAAGGGTGCCAAGTACTGGAATCCTTATGGCTGCTAGGCAGTACAGGGATGTAAGGGCCAGACTGGATGTGTGTCTGGGATGAAGGAAGGGCTAAATACAGCAGTAAGTTCTCTATTGACACTTTCATTTGTGGCTGGATTCAGTGAGTTGCAGCTTCAGCACTTGGCTACCTTGCACTGTGCAAGTGGACAGGACAGCACTACTGTCCTGAGATGACTTGGAGATGTTTTGAAGATGGATGCTGATAAGGAATGCTCTCTGCAGTACTCTTGCATGGGTCCTTCTCATATGGCAGAATGCACTAGAACACAGAGGAAACTTCTTTCTCCAAGCTTTCCATACTAATTTGAGGAAAATTGGGCAGTATATGTAGCTCTCCTGTCAGTTCTTTGCTGAATATCTTGTCTCTTCTTTCCATACTGACCTAATGGTAGTGTTCCTCTAAGAGCTTTAAAGCATCAGATGCTTAGGAAAACAGGAATGGAAAAGGCAGCAGTTGTGTCCTAACTCTCGCCCTTGTACACACAGCAATAGTAAAGCAGCATTTTTTGGTCAGATTGGGAAGCCTTTTTCCATGGTTTCCTCACCCTTGATAAACTGGTGGGCTATTTGTATAGGAAGCTTGTGATTTATAGGTCTATAGTGGAAAGAGAAGTATGTGATTAGTGGGAATCTGGAGGAATATTTGCATGTACAATTTTCCAGGAAGTGGGAAGGATTTAGGAACAAAGGAACAGATTTGTGATTGCATGTTGTGCTTGCAGCAATGACAAGGTATTTCAATTGTTAGACTGAACAGCAGAGCAGTTTCCAGTAGTGGATATTGGCTAAAGGAAAAATGCAAAGATAGGGCAAGCATAGATATGATAGTACGTTCTGGTATGCTCCCCCAGTTTCTGCAATTCCTCCCTAATTTCTGTTGCAAAATTTAAATTGGGGTGATATCTCTGTCTCTGTAATTTGCAATTTTAGATGGGCATTTCTTGTGTTAATTAGTTATTTTGAAGGTTTATGGAAATACCTACACCTTCATGGGCCAATGCATTCCCCAGCTTTAGCTGCATGTGTGTAAAAGTAGCAATTTTTGCTTGGCTATCTGCTTGTTTGATTTAATGTTTCCTGGTTCTCTTCTGCTGGAAGAACAAGTGAGCAGTTATTCTCTAGTTTTCCCCATGCCACTTCTGATTTGTAGGCCTGCATGAGGTTTCTCATCTGTCTGTACTGAAGGTATAGGTTCTGAAAAACTTAGCGCTCCTTTTTTGCCAGTAAGCATGTAGCATTTGTACTTCTTTGTTGCAAGGCTGCGCCTATTTTCTGAGTGACAATAGTCAGTTTGGGATGGCTTTCAGTTGGCATTTCCACAATTCATGTGGAAGTGACTTCACTGTCTTCTGAGCATGCAAAAATAGAGTGCTCTCCTCCTCCAGTCCTCTTTCAATACTTGCACATTAGCCTACAGCATACTGTAAATACATTGAATTCCACAGTGATGCTCTGAACCCTCAGCTGGTAAACAACTGTTAAAATCTTCTAACTTAAGTTAGAAAAAAACTAAAGGTATTAACAGCATGTGAAACTAACTACCTTCTGCTGCTTCTGTTGTGCCTCTTTCTTACAAAGTCAGCTCAGGAGTGTTTTGTTTGGGGGTGGATGTCCCTGTGTGTTTGGGAATGATGTTGACTGGGAAGAGGAAAAAACAGTGATTGATATTGGAAAAAAAGACTCAAAACATACTTCAGAGAAAAGAGCAGTTTGATACCCTTTCTTTCACTGGCAGTGTTGCTATAGCAGAGACATAAAACAAAAGTGAAAGAAGAATTTAACACCTTCAGTCTATACGTAGAATTCAACAGCAAAAGAATTCCTGGGAGAGCCTCATGCTTCTTCATTGCCAGACTTGTTCTCTGCCTGCAACTATCTGGGCAAATATTTAGCAGAATGCAGGTGACTTCAACCTCAAAAGCCTTGAAATGCATTGTGTCAAGTCTGTAGGATCAGACTCTTCTTCCATCTTGCAGAACTAGAAGAATTAAAAATTAGTTAAATTTTAGTTACTTTGGGTTTTTGATTTGGGGAGGGGGGAGAGATAAAGAAGCATCAGTTCATGGATAGAACTGGATTTGTAAAGATCCAGGGTAAAGAATCTGTCTGCTCCAGCAGGGCCACCTAGAGCTAGTTGCTCGGGTTGAAGTCCAGACAGGTTTTGAATGTCTTGGAGGATGAAGACTCTACAACCTCCCTGGGCAACTGATGCCAGTGAAAAAGTCTCCTAATGTTCAGAGTGTTTTTCACTCAGTAAAAAAGTGTCTCCTGATGTTCAGAGCGTTTCAGTTTGTGCCGATTGCCTCTGGTGCTGTGAATCATACTGGATTTGAAATGCTTTGTTAGCTCCTTTTGTTTTCCTGATTTAGTTAGAAGTGGAGTGTATGAAGAATTTGCAGGGTCAAAGTTAGAACTTTAGAAATAGTTTAAATATAAGGGGGATTAACCTTGATTTTAAGAAGCACTACCTTGCCTAGATTTGAAGAAGTTTGAATATGCACAAAGGATGTAACAGGAAAGAATGGTGAAACAATATATTATCATTAGTTATGTTAGTAAAGTTTCTTTGCTGAAATCATACAATTTTAGATCGTAAGCTACTTTTTATAGACTGGAAGGACTCTCAAATCTGCATATTAAAGACTGAGACAGTCATATATGAAAAGTATTTTTTCTGAAGAAAGTTTCATGTATGTGATTCATCTCCTTTTCATTAATTTCTGACTTGCAGTTTTCTCTTAATAGACACAGGCCTTGCATTTAATAATACAACCTATCTTTTAGACAGAGAATTTGACTGGTAGAATGAAGAAATTTCACAAACTTTTAATTAAGCAGGTATTTCCCCAAATAGCTTTATTTTACTAAGGATCTTGCAGGGCAACTAGGCCACTAGCCAGCTGTGCACTACATTGAATAAAATGCAGACAGCAATCCTTTCATGGAGTTAAACATCTTTATAAATATATAGATATATTAATAACTTGGCAACCAGGCTAAGGGCAGGGAATGGCTTGAAAAGCATTCTGCTGAGAAACCCCAAGAGTGGCTCATTAATTTCAGAATTCTGCTGTGGCAGACACAGCACAAGGGGCGATGACATTTGCTGCATGACCAGAGTGATCCTCTAGGGCTGTAGCTGGTGAATTTCATACTCAAGTACAGTGAATTCTACAGACAAGCCTTAATTCTAAAGAGTACACATGTCGAGGCATCATAGAAACTGAAGGTAAGATTCCTGTTGAGTTTCCTAGATTTTTGTTCTTTGTTTAGGTTATGATTGTTTTAACTGTATAGAAATAGCTCCAAAGCAAAAAATAGTCTCTTAGTCTATTTGTCAAATTAAATTTATTTTTTTGCTGCTTTATTTGTGCTACTCTGTAGTTGGTCTTGTTGCAATTATTGGTTTTGCCATGGGTGTGCTGGGAGGTGCAGAACTCCAGCTGTGGTTGCAGTGTGGTTCTACAATGGTTATAACTGGAACAGAAGCAGGCAAGGTTTTCATGTATCAGGGAAATTTAGGAATCAACTTTCATTATGGTGAGAAGCTGCCAAACTTCCAGGCATGTGCAGAAAAGCTCCTCATGTAAATCTGAGCCACCAGGTAAGTACCTGCAAATGTTTTTGGCAAGGGTATTTTTTCAATCAGTGCCCTACATGACTAAAAAGAAACAACCCTACTGGTTTCATGGATCTTTTCACATAATTACAGAATATTCTGAGTTGGAAGGGATCCATAAGGATCATTGAACCAAACTCTTAAGTGAATAGCCCATGCAGGGATTAAGCCCGTGACTTTGGTCTCATTAGCACGATGCTCTACCCAATTGAGCTAATCTTGGAGTTTTCCTGAGCATGCTACTTTTGGCTTTGATATTGGGGCTAATAATGGAGCTATATTTGGAGTAACTGTGTGCCCGACTCTTGCTTCCTCCTATTATGTAAAATTTCAAAGGATCAACTAACTGCAACTCTGACTCTGGGTCAGCTGTGATTTTAAGTAAGGGTACTAATCTGTTCACTGCATTAATCCTGGTCTTTTTATTGTTTTTGCTTACATTTTATGGAGGAAGAAATTAAGTGCATAAAAAAGCTTTCCTCTAAAAATGGACCTGCAAACAGGCCCTACTACTTTCACAAGTTTGCTACCTACAGATAGTCAGATTGACTGTCTGAAAATTATAATGAAACACAAGAAGTTCCACCTCAACATGAAGAATTTCTTTCCATTGAGGGAGGCAGAGCACTGTAACAGGCTCCCCAGGGAGGTTGTGGATCTCCTTCTCTGAAGAATTCCAAACCCACCAGGACATGTTCCTGTATCACCTGCTCTAGGTTACCCAACTCCTGCCAAGGGAGTTGGACTGGATCATCTCCAGAAGTGCCTTCCAACCCAAATGATTCTGTGATTTTTCACTATTTTCATTAGTTCCAGACAACAAAAGCATTTATGAAATTTAGGTAATATTCTGGACACATCTGTACTATAAATATAACACTGAAACACCTTCTGTAAACATCTGAAAATAACAACAAAGCATGCTGGTTTGCAGATGTTTACAGAAGGTGCTGCACACCTTCCTTTGCAGAACATGCTTTGTGCAAAAACCATTTGCACCAACATGCTTTGGTGCAAATCCTCCAAAACTGGAAAAATTGGAAATGTGGAAAAATGCTCCCCAGGCTTTTTTCTGAGAATATTACTTTCACTGCCCAGCTGACAGCTGTGTTCTTGGAAAAAGTTATTAACTTTTGAATGGAAAAAAGAATATGTATTTTTATAAAGAATATGTTTAAAAATACCACTCAGGTTTGCACTAAAAAAGTTAGATTTTGTTTTACTTTTTTTTTCAGGAAGGTTCATTTTTTTTAAATGTGGAAAAAAGTCAGAGTAAAAATTACTTTTTATCAAATTTTTGAATTAAAAATTAGCTGGACTATTTGATAGTGTATATTTGCCTTGTATTTGTTGCCATTTCAGACAAATCTGTGGAGTGGTCCAGGTTTTAATTAAGTCTTATTGCATCGAATACTTGAAGAGATTTTTTTTTTCTTTGTATCACTGAATACCAGTTCTATGTTTCACATACTTATACGCCAGCATGTGAGCATGTTGACGCTGAACTAACCCTGTAATTGTCTGTGCTTGCTCCACTGCAAGGTTCAAGTGTTTTTAAAGTACTGGAGATATGCTGGAGGTATTCGGCCGGGCTCAGGGGCAGCAGGCACTGCTCAACTTGTGGCTGAGCTGCCTCTGGGGAAGTGAGTAATACTGTATGTGCCTTCCTGCCTCCGTTTTGCTGTCTTTATCTGGACTCACAAGTCTGGCAGAGATCAGCAGGTTGGTTTCCAAGTTTCTCGTGTGGGGTGTGCAAGCGCGACGTGCTCAGAACTGGGATTCTGAAGCGTACGCTCAAGCAAGGAACCCGCCTCTGACAGCGCTGCGCGGGCAGACCCACATTACACTGGGACGAAGTTAAATCACCACCGAGGGTGCGCTCTAAGCGTGACTGCGGGGCAAAGGCCCCGTTCCTGGGGCCGTGCTGCGGAATTCCGGCGCTAGAGCAGCGCGGCTCCCTAGCCAGTGCTGCTTTCAGCGCCTTTCCACCGCCGACCCCCGCCTCGGGGCCCCGGCCGCCGCCGCCGCTCCGCGCAGTCCCTGAAGGAAACTCCCGTTCCCCTCGGCCAAACTCTGCCTCCGGGGGGCAGTCCGAGGGGCCGGTGCTGAGCGCGGGGCGCCCTTCTGGGCAGGGGTGAGGCGCCTCCCGTCTCCAGTGCGGGAACGCGGAGCGCCGCCGGGCTCGTCTGGCCGGCAGCCACACAAAGCGTGGCTCTCCCCTCCCTTTGTCTGCGTGGCTTTGTCTCCTCCGTCCCCTCCCCGCCGCGGGCCGGGACTTCCCCCTCAGCCCCCCCCCCCCCCCCCCNNTTAAAACCCAAGATGTGGTCACCCCCCCCCCCCCCGCCTGGGGCCGCCGCCGTTCCCCCCGTTTTGCGCCACCTGCGCGCCGTGGGAACGGCCGCTCGCCCAATCCCGGTCCGGCCGCGGCCGCTTCTCCGGCGCCGAGCCCGCACAGGTGCAGGCGGGCGGCGCCGGGGAGCGCGCCGTCCGCGCAGGGGGCTCGTCCCGCCGCCGCCTCCCCTCGGCAGCGCTTCACGCGGGAGGGAGGGAGGGAGCGGCGCGCGCCGCTCCGCATGGAAGGCGGGAGCGCGCGCGTGGGGCGAACGGAGGGGAGGGCGGGCGCGCGCGCGCGGGCGGGGCTCGGCGATATAACCCTTGCGGAGCTGCCTGGGAGACCCCGGGTTTTGGGGCTGCGCCAGCGCGCGCGGCGGCGCCTCCTCCTCCTCCTCTTCTCTTCCCTCTCCCCCCGCTCCGCTCCCGCCCGCCCTCCGCCCGCCCCCCCCGCGCGGAGTGGAAGGGGCCGGGGCTGGTGCCAGCAGCAGCAGCAGCAGCAGCGGCGTGAGCGCTCGAGCGGCCGCCATTTTACGCCAGCTCCAGCAGCAGCACTGCCCGGACACACCGCCGCGGGAGCGCGGAACGGGGGCAGCGCCTCAGCACGCCGAGCCACGACCCGCGCCCCGAGAGACCCTTCGCACACGGCGGTTCTCCCCCCGCAGACACACACAGGTCAGGGCGGCCGGGCGCTGGCGGGGTGGAAGCGGGCCGGGTGGCAGCGCGGGCTGAGGCGGCGGAGGGCGGGAGGCGCACGCTGGGGCCCCGCAACGCTGTGGGACCGGGGCGCTGCGCGATGGGTGGAGGAGCTGCTGGCGCTGCCTTCGTGGCGGCCACTGTCGGGCGGGCGTGGGGCGGCCGGGCCGGTGC
>VZUI01002391.1:0-10014 GCA_013401135.1 Cettia cetti
TGGGCACTGCCAGGGATCCAGGGGCAGCCACAGCTCCTCTGGGAATTCCAGCCCAGCCCCTCCCCACCCTCACAGCCTGGAATTCCTCCCCATATCCCATCCATCCCTGCCCTCTGGCAGTGGGAGCCATTCCCTGTGTCCTGTCACTCCATCCTCCAGTCCCTCTCCAGTTCTCCTGGAGCCCCTTTAGGCCTGTTTTTCCTGTTTTTCTCTGGATTTGTTCAATTTTTTTCCATGTCATCTGGAACACAACACGTGTGGGATGGGAACATGGCAGAGACATCCCTGTTCTCCCCAAAACTCCTCTTAATCCCCAGTTCCTGGAGTCATTCCCTGTTTTCCCCACCCCGCTCTCACAGCTTGACTCCAGAGAGGCTCCAGATCCTGGAGCACCCTCATGGCCCTTCCTGGACTTTCTCCAGCACCTCCACATCCCAAATCAAACCCCAGAATCAGACCCCAACCCCCAGACCAGGTCCTGCTCATCCCAAACTCCCTGTTTTCAGTGTTCCTGACACAGCTGCTCCATGAAATGATCTCCAGCTCCCCAGAAAACAAAACAAATCCAAACGCGCCTCATCTCCGCAGCGCCATTTCTCATTCCGCTGCTGACAACACCTAATGAAGTGGATAAATGATTAATTAAGAAACAATATTTCTTTACAGAAGCTCACTCCTGGGGGGAGGAAAGTGAATCCCTCGGTGCTGTTGCTCACTGGAATGTTTTCCAGTATTTTTAGCAAGCGGAGGAGAAGCTGGAGCAGCAGGAAGGGAAGTGGAGCTTTGTTTTGTCAGGGCAGGAACAACAAACACCCCTCTGAACAAACCTCTGGGTGTTCCCTGCTCTGGAATCAGCTCCTCTGCCACTCCTGATCAACACCAGGGAGTGGGGTTCATTGCTGATGCCAGGCTTGGGAAAAATGATAAATCCGAAGTGGGGAAAAATGGGGTCACTTTTGGTCATCCACGCTGTGCCCAAAGCAAAAACTAATCAATATTTTAAATAAATAAATAAAAAAATAATACAAGGCTGTACCTTTACCTCAAAGAATATCCTTCTACAGCCTTCCCAGTCCTCCACACACTGACTGTGGCATCAGGAATATGGAGCAGGATATTAAATCTCTCCAAGTATTAATTCCTGGAAAAGCCCAGACTATAATTAAACAGCATCCAATTAACAGCTTGAAAAGACCCATCTGAAAGTTGCAGTTACAAACTTTGACTCCAGTGGCCCCTTGGAGATGATTCCCTAATCTCCTTTAATTAAGATATTCATAATATGCCAGGCAAGGGTTTTGGGAAAAGGCTTTTTAAGCTTCCCATTCCCATTTAGGAAGGAACAGCAGTGGCTGGAGCCACGTGCAGCCATCAAGAGCTCAATTAAAAAAACAACTTTTTGATAGACAGTTTTATCTCTTTCTGTGTTCTGGTGTAAAGCAAAAAGGAAAATATTATTAAAAATATAATTCATACATGCAAGTGTAATAATTAGAGTAGGAGTAGGTTTATTCAATCCTGTTATTCCAAGCAATGGGAAACAAAACTTTTGATTTTAGCTTGGGATTTCACAGAATCCTGGATTGGTTTGGGTTGGAAGGGACACCTTCCACTAGACCAGATTGCTCCACACACCATCCAATTTCTCATCCTTGTGTATTTTCTTTAAAAATACTTTTTTTTTTTTTTTCTTAAAAATACCCATTAAAGCACCTCAATGTAGCACTGACAGCAGGGACTTGAATTTTCCTCTAAGACCACTGACAAACCCCCATCACTTCCCATTTCCTTCCCATTCCTGATGTTATTTTGGAGAGCAGCTCTTGTGCAAACCCACGTGCTCACATCTATCCCCTGCAGTTTAACCTCTGCCACATCCAGGTTGTTTTTCTCAAAAACCCCATGTTTTCCCCCATTTATTTTGGAAGAAGTCTGATGTGGCAGGGCTGAGCTCAAGGCCTCTCCCAGCAGCACCAGCAGCCTTTGGAATTGTTCCACTTCCATTTTCTCTGGGAAAGAGCAGCCAAAATCAATCTCCCTGCTGCACTCCCCTCCCTCCTCTCTCATTTCTCTTCCTGTCCTCGCCCAAGACCAGAGGTGGAAAAGCCATTTTTTGGGAGCTGAGGCCTTGGCAGGATGATTTCCTACTTCTTATTCCTTCCTCGCCTCCAGCTCCACACACAGGGACCTCCCACCTCCCCTCTGGACATCCCTGATTGTATTTTTCAGCTGTATATCCCAAAATTGCAATAAATTCTGTGCTCCTACATCACTCCTTAACCCCAGCGGCCTTTATTCCTCTTTTTCCCTCCTCAGGACCCAATGGAGCAGAATTCCCAATGCATCACTTCCTCCAAAACTGATTTATCCTTCTTTTTTCAAAGCCTGTTTCCCAGCACATGGTTTGCCTCCCAAGCAGAGATCCCAGTGGTATTTATCCCTCTCCAGACAGAAATTTGGGATGTTTCCCTTCATGTTTTTTTTTTCTCCTAAGGATTCCAAACCAAATAGCTCTGGATAGAGATCATTAAGCTTTAAACGACCAAAAAATTCCCATTAAAGGAAAGTTATACTCAATTCACTCCCCAGATTTCCACCCCAGATTGCTTCTGGCTGTGCCAAACTCCAGGAGGATCAATAATTCCAACCTGGTCACAATTCCATGCCTGCTCAGGAGCCAGTCACTCTCCATCCCAGAATTTCTCATGGCCTCACTGCCTTCATTTCTGAGCATTTCATCTGCACAAAACCAACCACAACAAAGTCCTCAGAGGGGTTTTTGGGAGACTCCTTCAGCTGTGGCCTTCTGGGGAAAAAGCATTTTCTGCCTGAAACGGGTTTTGTTTGGATCTTTATTTTTACCTGGATAGGTGAGAACAGGGAAGAAAAGTCCATGTTTCAAGCTGACAGGTTTTCCCTCAGTAAAAGAATTAGGAAAGTCATTGAATCAGAGATTCATGGAATTGTTTGGGTTGGAAAAGCCCTTTAAGACCATCGAGTCCACCTGTCCCCCAGCACCACCAAGGCCACCCTAACCCATGTCCCCAAGTGCCACGTCCATTTTCAAACCCCCCAGGGATGGGGACTCCACCACTGCCCTGGAGAACCTGCAAAGAGAGGGCTGGACAATGATTCCATGAAGAAATTTCCCCTAAAAATCCCATACTCAACAGGGAATTCTGTCCTGGGCATGCAGGGGCTGGAATGAGAATCAGGAGGGGCTCGTAGTTGTCTCACTTCCCTGAGCAGCAGCCTCCTGTTAGTCCAAAGAAAGCTTTTGGATGTTTTGTTCGTGTTAAACATCTGAGACAGAGCGATGTTGACGTGGCACAGGCACTCCCCGGGCCTGCTCTCACATTTTTCACGCTTTATTACCCAGGATCTTCCCCACCACCTCCAAAACGCCTGGGGAAAACACAAGGAGATTAAAAGAAAAGCGATTGCTTAATATTAGAATGAAATAGATCCAAACTCCCTGGCTGGGTATGGAATAATGATAATTACAGCCAGGAGAGCCAGGCCCGGGAGAGCTCCGAGTCCTCCAGCAGCTTTGTCTCTCTAAATGAATTTGTCCCATAAACATTTTTAGTGATCTCATTAGCATTGTTAATAAAAGTCATTAACTATGATATTATCAAGAGTGGTTTGGGGACGAGGCTGGATGCAGGTTTGGAGTTCATATTCGAAGGCACAGGGGGTGTTGGCCTGGGAATTCCATCCCTGGAAGTGTCCAAGGTCAGGTTGGACGGGGCTTGGAGCAACCTGGGATAGTGGAAAGTGTCCAGGCTGGAACTGGGTGATTTTTAAGGTCCTTCCCCACCTCAATCCATTTCATGATTCCATGATAATGTCAAAATGCACAGGGCTCTCCCTGCTCTCCCCTGCCCCGTGCACGTTTCACGGTCAGAACACAGAATCAGGAGGTTAAATTGGGATTTTCGCTCCATGGATTAATTTGGGTTGGATCTTCTGCTCTGAAATCCCCCCCTTGTTTGTCCTCACATGCTGGGGGTGCCTGGCTGAGCTCTCCACTCCCAAAGGATGTCCAAAAAACCAGATTTTCCACCTCAGTTTGCACAAAACCCTGGAAAGCCAAACGGAAATTGGAAAGAAATACAAAGGGAAGAGAAACCCAAGCTACACATCCTCACTCCAGGTTTCACAACCCCAGTTTTAAGGGGAAGGTGGATGTTTTATCCCCATAATCACAAATTCAGCCTTTCCAGCCCACAGGAGGCTGCGTTTCAGCCCCTCTTCCCCTCCATCTGCCTCTCCTCCCCTCCAGCCGGGTGCCTGGCACGGCTCCGGCACCGACAGCCCGGAATAAACGCCTCGTCTCCCTCCCGTCTGGGGCTGAAGGTGTTCTTGCAGGGGCCTGGAAATATCCACAGCCAGGAATCCATCGCAGCTCCTTCGCTCCGGGCTGACTCCGAGACATCCCTGAAAATTTAATGAGGTGGGAGAGGCGGGAGGGGCCGCTCCGCCAGGAAATGTCACCGCAAATTCACAGAATTCACAGAATGCCACCCCAAAGGACGCCTCTGTTTTCCCTTCTGTGGAGAGCAGGGGGGATGTTGGAGTTCTGGAAACTTAGATTTTAACATTCTGATGTATAGTAATATATGTGGGGCAAGATGGAGACTTTAGGGTGGAGGTTAGTTGTTCTTTTATTTTTTTTTTCACCTTCTTCTTTCTTCTTTTCATGGGTTTGGGTGGTTTTCTGTAAGCAGAAAAAAAGTTTTTTGTAACCAGATTGGGTGAAAAAGGTCTGCATTGTGGGCCTTGGGTGGTCAGTATTGGGTCAAAAGTATAAATAATATAGGTGTCACCTCGTTATTGGGTAATCATCTCTTAAATAACCTTGGAAAGAGTTAGAAGCATCCATTTTACCTCGTTTCTCTCACTTGCTAGTGGCTTGTGAGTCTGTAAATAGATAATAAACAATAAACATCCAAGTCCAAACAGGAACTGTGACTCTCGTGTATTAATCCCAACCTTGGCAGAGAAAAAGAAGCCAGAACCATGGCAGGGGGAGAGGCAGGAGGAGAGAAAGAAATCAGATGGTTTGTGTCAGATGAGGGTTGTATGCCCCATTCCCCAAAAATGTTTAGTTGGGAGGAGAAGTCGATTAATTTGACCAATCCCCCTGGGGGTGCACAGACGTGTTTGGGCAGAGAGGCCCATGAGGGGTGCAGTGCTGGCAGAATTCTCCTGGTTTTGGGGGCTGATTTAGGAATCAGTTTGCTGCAGATGGAAGTGGAGCCTGCAGAAGGAACACAGAGTTCATGTCAGCTTCTGCAGGGAAATGAGTGGAAGAATCATGATGGGGGTGAAAAGTGGGGAAGGACAGGGAAAGAAGGGATCTACCTATGCAAAACCAGCCCTGCTGAGTGACAAATTTATCTTTAGTCCTGGAATTTACGATTATAAATCCATGGATTGGGTTCAAGGGACCTTAAATCCCATCTCATTCCACCCCTTGCCATGGGCAGGGACACCTCCTCCCATCCCAGGGTGCTCCAAGCCTAATCCAGACTGGCTCTGAACACCTCAGGAAAGGACTGGACAGGGCATTTTAACCAAATATTCTGAAAGGCTGCTGCCTCCCTCATGTCTCAGGGATAATCTGGAGTCGGGATCTCAGATTCAGGATCACAATGTGCCACAGCTTTAAGAGGAAAAATGAGTTTACACCCCACATCAGCACCCAGTGAATCACCTGGAGCTTCCCCCAGGCCGGAGCAGGTCCTGGGATTACTGAGGGAAGCACAGAATCATCCGAGAAGGAAATCCGTGCTGTTTTAAAAAGGTACAAATTCCTCCAAGCGGGGACTGGTGTTACTGAATCGTCTGGGAATGCTGCAGACATTCCTCCTGAACGACCCGTGACCTCTTCTGCACGGCTTGGAGCTCCTTGGGAGCGTGGCAGGAGATAATTCTCACTCCAAAGGATCCATCCACGATGCAGCCAGAGGAGCGAGAGCACATCAATATTTTATGTTTGCTCAGATGCCTCGATCCACGAGGACAGGAGGAGTCTGTTGGGCACTGAGAGCAGGGCAGGAGCTCAGGCCCACGCCTGCAAGGATTTGGGACAATGTGGAATGCCTCGTTCCCACAGACTGAGTGCTCTTCCTCAAGGATCTGATGTGAATTTAGAGCTTGGAGCCGCTGCACTGGAATGTGAAATGTTGTTTATTGTATTAATGTGAAATGTTGTTTATTGTATTAATGTGAAATGTTGTTGATTGTATTAATGGTTTTGCCCATTACTGCAATTCTGTCTTGTCAAAGCGTCTCTGTCCTGTCACAGATTATGGGAGGTGACAACACACCCCAGAGCCAGGCTGGAGGGATGTGACAAGGACAGATTGTCCCTGGGACATGAAACCAGAGATGGATGCACAGGACAGGTGTCTGTGGGGTTTTCCAATCTCAGATTTTTACAGGGCACTAACTGTGCTCATAGTGAGTGGGATATTTCTGCATCTCAGAATTATTCTCCCACTTCAGCAGCTGATGGAGCACATTGATTTTTATTCCCAAAGCCAAGGATTCTGTGCTGGGAGAGGCTGCAGGACTGCAGCCATGACCAACAGGAAACTTTCAATCCAAGGGGATGGAATTGGCTTCACACTGCCAGAGGGCAGGGGAGATGGGATTTTGGGAAGAAATTCCTCCTTGTGAGGGTGAGGAGGGGCTGGGATGGAATTCCCAGAGGAGCTGTGGCTGCCCCTGGATCCCTGGCAGTGCCCAAGGCCAGGCTGGAGCTCCCTGGGACAGTGGGAGGTGTCCCTGCCATGGCAGGGGTGGCACTGGGTGGGATTTAAGGTCTTTTCCAACCCAAACCATTCCAGGATTTTAAGATTTAAAGTGTCTGGAGTTCACCCCTACATTTCTGACCCCCTCCTAAACACAAAAAGGGGTCTGACCCACCTGGCTCTACCTGCTGCTCTGCCTGGGGCTATTTCAAGCATTCAAAAGGCCAAAATTTGACCTAAAAAAATCTTTTGTTAAAGGGAACCCAAAAAAGTCCCCAGCAGGGACTCACCACTCTCACTGAGCCAGGGGCTCACAGAGGGGCACAAACCATGAGTTCCACATGGAAACATCCTCGGGGTGTTGGGGAAACCAAATCCTTGGCACAGCTAGCTCCAATTCACTCCAGACTCTGGAGTTGGGAATTTTAACACAATCCCAAGGAAATGAAGCCTCCAGCAGCTCCACATGCTTCTTATGTGGGGCAGCCCGAGCTGGACATGGTGTTCCATCTTTATCTTATCTCTATCTTATATTAGTCTTGTCTTTATCTTATCGTTATCTTATCTTTATTTTGATTGTTGTGCTCTGGCAGATCCTGATTTCCAAACCCAGCTCGCCGTGGTTGAAGAACCCAAAGGACTCAGAGGAGGAAAAGCCAAAGGGGTCTTGTCCTGTCCCAAGAATTTCTTTGTCCAGAAGTAAACAGCTCCTGCAAGTCTGTGTCACGAAAACAAAAAAATTAAAAACTTTAATTTTAAGTTTAAGCCCAGATTTCGCCTGACTCAAGTCCAGCTGCAGAAGTCAGAGGTCGAGCTCAGAGGCAGATTCCGGATCTGGAGATATCCTCAGGCCTGAGCTTTCCTGGAAGCCACCACAGGTCTGTGCTGCAGAGAACAGGCGTCCCGACCAAGTCCCCAAGCGTAAAACAAAGTGAGATTTGGATCCAATCTCTGCCATCGTGCCCGTCTGTCACCTGGCTCGGGGCTGGCTCTGAGCAGCCCTTCTGCCAGGGGCTGACTGTGGCTCAGTCCCCAGACAGCACCTGGGGTAAATAAATAATATTGACTAATTATGATAAAGTGTCAGCTCAGCCATGCCGGTATTTCAGAAACCTGGGAGGGGCTGGGGAGGGCGTGGAGTGATTTCTGAACCCCAGGAGCTGCACAAACAGCTCCAAGCCCCAATTTTGGAGCTCAGTTTCTCCATCCCCTCCTGGTTTTTGCAGCTGGGTCTGCGACGCCTCACAAATCTCCTCTCATCTGTTCTTTTTCTCCTCTGGTTTTCCACTGAGAAGCAATAAACTGCCTTAAAGTGACAGCAGGGCCAGAGTGCTGTGCGGGGAGAGGCTCATCCAGGACTGACAAATGTCCTCAGCCTTCCTGTGCCTTGTCCAACACATCAACAGATTCACACCATCCCTCACCCGTGCTCCAGATGGATAAGAGAGAATTCTCATCCCAGAGAAATGCTCCTCTGACAGCTCCAAACCTCCCCCGACTGCCAGGAAAGATGGGGAGGGCTCTCAGAGCTCTGTCACAACCAGGGAATGCTCTCCAGAGCATCCTTTATCTCCCTGTCTGCTCCGAGTCCCACGGGAGGCTTTTCCAGGCCTCACTTCTTCGAGATCTCCCCTGGGAACTCTTGGCGCCTCGTGAGCTGTCTCACTTCAAAGTTGTGTTTTGTGGTGTTTGGAGCCTCCAAATTTATGGGCTGCAGTGGGGTGATTCTGAACGGAATCTCCAGGGAAAGCACCGACATCACCTTTATCCCAGGGTATTTATTTTCCTGCAGTAACTACACAGGATCCAGGACAGCTTTAAGGGCTCAGGTTCACCATGGATTTATCATTGCTCAGCAGCATCCACAGATCCATCCTGATCAGGGGGATCCATCCTGAGGGGATTCCCAGATCCAGCTGCTGCCCTCAGCACTAGCCCTGAGTGATGCTGAGTTTTGTGTGGGATTGAATTTCATCTGGATTTAACACTCAGAGACTACAACCTTCATTTTCCCTGTGTTTTGTGCAGGATTGAATTTCATCTGGATTTAACACTCAGAGACTACAACCTTCATTTTCCCTGTGTTTTACACCCGTGGCATCCTTGTCCATCCACCAGAGCTGTGCTCCTGCTCCAACCCACTGATGGCACCTCACAGTGGGTTTTCCTTCCTCATCCTATCAAGCCACCTGTGGGAAGGACAATTTTCCTTCCCTATCCTATCAAGTGACCCATAGGAAGGATTCTTTTCCTTCCTCATCCAATTAATCAGCCCTTTGGAAAGACTGTTTTCCTTCTTCATCTTATCAAGCACCCCTTAGGAGGAACAGTTTTCCTTCCTTATCCTATCAAACAGCCCATAGGAAGGACAATTTACCTTCCTCATCCTACCAATCATCTCTTAGGATTATTATTTTCCTTCCTCATCATCCCAAGCAGTCCTTAGGAATGTGTTCCCAAGCCAGACTGTTCCAGGGATCTGCAAGCCTGTTGTCTGAGGAAACACAACAATTTTTACTCCAGGAAGACAAAAGTCCTATTTCAGGACATGTCAGCCAGAAGGAAGTTCCCTAAAATAACCCCAGCTCCCACAGGAGGTGCTCAGCCGTGGCAAAGCTCCTGCACCGTGGTTGGGGCTGCAGGAATCCATCCTTCCACACCTTCCCAAGGCTTTTTATTCCAGAGGCACCCACGCTGCCACGTCTCGTTGTGTTTTGAGAAAGGTCTGGAGTATTCCTTGCTTTTATTTTTAGGCAGAGGCCGTCCCGAGCTTTCCGTCCCTGTGGGTGGGAGCAGTGTCGGAGCGTCTGGGGTGCCTCTGGTGACAGCTCAGTGGGAGGGGGTGACAGCCAGGGCCAGGGCTGTTCTCAGCTCCCTTTGGAGCCCTGGTGCTCCCACTGGGCTCCTCCTGCTGCCTCGTGTCTGTGTTTAGCTCCGGGACGGGAGCTATTCCTGATTCCCGATTCCCGATTCCCTCCGCGGGTGGCAGACAGACGGAGGTGAAGGTGCCGAGCTGCCGGTGCCACGTGTGACAAGAGAGTGAAGGTGTCCCTGCTCCTCCTGGGGCCCTGCCAGCTCAGGAGATCCACGTGGCCACCCGGCAGCGTCACCTGCTCCTCAGGAGGAGCAGGAACAGCCTGGGGAGCTGGGGTTGGAGCTGGGGTTGGAACTGGGTGGGAGCTGGGGTTGGAGCTGGGGTTGGAGCTGGGGTTGGAGCTGGTTTGGAGCTGGGGTTGGAGCTGGGGTTGGAGCT
>VZUI01002395.1:0-31824 GCA_013401135.1 Cettia cetti
GCCGCCGCGGCCACCGGGGGCCTCGGAGCGCCGCGGGGCCGCTGGAAGTGGAGCCCGTGTGTCGCTGTGACCGCCGGGCACGGGGTGCTGGGCCACAGCCCCGTGTGCGGCCGCAGCACCGCGCGGTCCCGCTGCCTGTGCCCCGTGCGGCCGGGAGAAAGGGTCCCTGCTCTGCCTTCTTCCCTGCCCGCCCTCCCCAGAGCCAGGAGCAGCGACCCAGCCTGCGGCTCCTGGTGCTACCCAGCCTGCGGCTCCTGGTGCTACCCAGCCTGCGGCTCCTGGTGTGCCCTCTGCTCCAAGCCCCCGGAGGCGGCGGGGAGGGCTCGCCGCACAAGCCCCGCATCTTTGCAGCCCGCCCGGGAAGTGCTGCCCACCTGGATGGGGGTTTTGAAAGGCCTCAAGGAAGCAGTCACTCAGCAGCAAGGGATCCCAGGAACAGCCTCTTTCACCTCTTTTCCCTTTCCTAACCCGGTGGTGGGCTTTGTGATCTCTGTAAAGTTGGAATTTTGAGAAGAAACATTCCCAGCAAAACAGCTCGGTGATAACCATTTGGGACTGTTTCTTGGGGTGGTGGGGGGGGGGGGTTTCACTGTGTCATCTTCATGGGATTAAGTCAATGTGAATGCTACCACTTCTTTTTCCTCTTCCTCCCATCTCTCTCTGTCAGGATGACTGATAGTATTTAGCGACCGTCTTGTTTGTTTTCCTAAAATCCAAATAAGGTAGCACTTAGTCAAAACTTTGTCCTGGTGCCATCGCTTATGAACCAACACAAAACAGACAGATGCCTAAATCCATGTCAGCCCCCAGAACTGAGCTGAGTTATACATCAGCAGTTTATCAGTATCTCGTAGGCTGCCCTTCTAGCAAGCAGCACTCCTTCACCCTGCAGCTTTGGCCCTCATGGAACACTCTGAAGAGATTTCATGTCTCTGATCCCCAGGGACTGAAAACCCCTCAGAGTGCTGATCCTTACAGCAAGCACTGCACCAGCAGGTCCCCTGAGCCCTTACCAAAGTGGCTGCATCATCAAGGGAGAGGACAGGCTCTCCCACAGAAAGGCATGTACTGTGTATGCTTCTCGGTGTTTTAAAGGTTGAGGGGGCTATTTTTAGAGCTGAAATAACTTTCTTCCTGCTTTGGTATTTCAAATCTTATGTTACCCTGGACTAATAAATGTTTCCTTGCAGCATTTTCTTTTTTTGCAACCCCACAAAATCCAAAGATCTTGGCCAGGTTTCCCCTCTGTGTGCACCTGACACTACCCCAGGGCATTGCCACACTTAAGAGCCACAAATGACTTCCAGGCATGGCTTTCCTGGGGCAAGGAGCTGCTATTGCGTCCGTGTCACCAAGAGAGGTTCCAAAATTGGCTGCCTGGGAAAAAAAATGCTTGAGGTATCAGCATTAACCACGTCCCTCCCTGCAAGGCTTCTTGTGACAGCAAGAGTCCAGGAAGCTCACTTTAAAAGTAACCGAGGGGAGGTCTTTGAATCCTAGTACCCTCTGACTTTCAGCAGCTGAGGCTGAAGAAAACCTTCTGTCAAACAGGTGAGAAGTAACGGTGCTCAGCCCCAGTGATTTTGGCCAGAAAGGAAAATGCAGCAACTAATCAGAAACTGCCTTAGTCACTTCACCTCTGCTGTCAGCCAGTGCTGGAAAGGAAACAATGCACCATATGGGATTTTAAGGCAATTTCATTTTTGGTAAACTCTGAGTGTCTGAGACATTTTGTTCACAGCTCCTTTTTGAGCAGATGGTGTCCCTCTGAGTGCTGGAAAACGCATGATGCTGACAGGCCCACCAAAAACCTATTACAAATTTAAAAAATCACAGCTTGAAAAAAGGGCACAGCCTGAGGACAGCAAGCATGTGTTGGAGCCCACCCAGTGCAGGAAGCAAGAGATGCAGAGAGGCATCAGCCATCAAGGGGTGATGTTACGTGGGCCCTTGGAGATATTTTCTACAATGATTTCTTCATGGAGCACCATGGGAGGAGCAGCCCCTCTCTCACCACCCTCATCCTGCAAAGCAAAGCAACCTCATGCCTCTCTCATTGCCATCCTTGCCAGGGTGAAATTACCATTGAAGACTGGCTGTGGTCCAGGTTCAAAAAAACCTGGACTATTTTTTGGGGGAGAAAAAGATGAGGAAAATGGAAAAAGGAATTGCTTTGAATTTGCTTTCATTTCTGGGAGATACATGTCTTCTGTATTTGCCACCTTTTCCTCCTGTCCTGCTGCTTACTGCTCCAAAGGTGGAGCGAGGTCTGGCAAGGAAGGTTGCCCACCCAGAAAGAGGAACAGCAGGGAAAATGGGCCTAGGGATCAGTCAGCAGCAATCATTGGAACTGCTCCACACCCCCAGGAATGTATTAAATACAATTTAAACTGTTAAAAACCAGTTAAAATTGTTTCTCAGTTGAAGTGTTAACCCTCATTTCATTAGACAGATCATCTCCTATCAAAGCCATCTGTTCTTTTATCAAGCTTTTCAAATATTGTGATAGACTTCATATCTCCAAATGCCCTGCTGATAAACAGATGCCACCTAAGCAAGCCCACCTGTGGCTTGGCTTTGACAAGGTGTGCTCACTGTGGCTGGACAGGCAGTGACCTGGAAGGTGCACTCTCTTACCCTAAGAAACATCCCCAGATCCCAACCCCACGAGATGAAGCTCTTCCCAGTTCATCCACATGATCCCAACTGAGAAAAAAATCACCTAGATCAGGGAATGGAGCAGCAAACTAAAGAGACCCATTCCACATAAATGCAGCAAAATAATACCATTTTAATGTTAGGAAAGGAAATGGAGAAAATGGAAACAAAATTGTAATATTTTTCCATTAAAAGAGAAGTAAAAAAAAAATTACTGCTGTGATAAAAAATATATGGGTTAAAGAGGACTTATAGTCAGGGTGGGAACTCTGGGGATGAAACCTTGCATTGCCAGTGTATACAGATGAGAGCTGCAGACTGGTTTGCCCTGGCCCCAGTGGGAGTGTATTCTGGCCTGGCAGGAGGACAGTCCTACATGAAGCACAGAAAATGCTGTGAAAAAAGAAAAAAAGGACTTTTTTTTTTTTTTTTTTTTTTTTAAGAATAATGAGATTGGGTTAAATAATTATTTCCTATTATCATGCTAAAAGTGCTAATTGAATCATGTCAGTCAGGAAAATTTAGTAGCCACAGTACATACAAAGGTTAGGCATGCTGTGCAGATGTGGTAAGCACCATTTCACCTACATTTCTTATCTCTGCTGCTCATTGGAGCCTTTCCTCCAATCATTTTCCAAGTCCTGCAAAAGGGGAATTTTTTTTATTGTTCTACAGGCAGGCTTTGCTGCTCATCCACTTCTCTTGGGCAGTAGATTTATCTTTAAAAATGCTTGTGTGGGGCAGGGCCTTTACCTGCACTGGGGCCACACCTTTGCTCCTTGCCCTTTTGGTTTTAACCCCAGCTTGGCCATGGCTGGTGTAGGAAGGGGAGAGGCAGTGGCACAGCTCCTGGAGTCACTTGTCTGAAATTCACGGTGGGAATTCTTTCATCATTTTCTCAGAAAAAGCCTAGGTCAGGGTTTAACTCTTTGGGGAGAGAGGCAGCTGGAGATGGACTCACTGAAAGCAATGCACCCCATGTGCAAGGGGTGATTTAAACACAAAAGCCTCCAAACCATTCAGTGGGCAATTTTGACCATGCAGGGGCACCCCAGGAGTTCTAATTTTTTCCCTCTGTTCTCACCTGTTTAGTGGGGCTGGTACTATTTGGTAGAGGTTTTTGCCAGAGGTTTCTGCTCCCAGGCCAGGCACAACTCTGCCAGAGCCACTGTGGGAGCTGGGGCACATGGGCACATATTAGTACATGCCCTCCTTTCCCAGTGGGCTCTGCTTTCAGTTTTGCTTTCCATTCTTCTTTTAAAATAAAATCTTATGGGAAGTTGCACCTTGATTTTCATATGCACCCAGAATGTGCTGAACACCCTGTACACAAACACCCTTTTCCACTTAAAGGGTAGAGCTACAAAACAGCCTCAGAGCAAAAGTATTGAGGTAATGCAAGTCCAGCCTGGCCGTGCCTTTGGGACTGCTGTCTGGGAGCTGATACATCATCAACCTCCCTCCAAACTGAGAGGCCTGCCAGCTGCAAGTACCCCAAACATTGTCTAATCAGAGCCCATAGGTCAGCCACCACACTCCCAGACTTGCATGGATTCTCAGGCTCACATGGCCACAGGAGACCTTTTAGAGGATTTTTTTTTTTTTTTCCCCCTAGGAGCCTCCTACCCCAGCAGCTGAATGTGATACCTGCAGTCAGACCACATTTCCCATCTGCTGGGCTTATTTCTAGAAAGCTCTGTTCTGGCTGCCTGCCGGGGACAGCAGTTGCCTTGCACTTCCAAGCTGCAGAGGGATGCAGACATTCTCAGGGCTTACCAGGGAACAGCAGAGCCTCTGGAGGAAGTGGGCAGAGCAGAAATCCACCCCGTGTACCCCAGGAATGCAAACCCTGATGCATTTCTTCAGCACCAGCACTCACCCTCTCCCTGCAGCGTCTTTCTCAAGGCGTAACTTCAGTGCCAGCAGGTTTTGCTCATCATTCCTGCACCAGGGATTACTCCAGTGCAGCCCAGCCCAGCTGCAGCAGGGATGGTGTCAGATGGAACCTGGAAGTTCCTCTGCAGTCGGCCACCACGGCCTTGGTCTCATCTCACACCTTGACTGCTGTGTTCATACGCAGCCCTGACGCGAGGCGGGTTTCCTCAATGTTTGCATAACCAATTACGTGCTGAAACTGGGAGATTAAATCCTCCTCTCTCCTGTAGATTATAGACTAGATCCTCCTCTAGAGACTGTGCCAAGTCCAAGGGCAGGCTAGCATTCCCTTGAGACACCCCATGCCAGAAAGCAGCTGACCTGCTTGGGAGTTTCCACTTGGAAGGAGCACACAGCTCCAGAGCCAACACTGCATTTCATAAGGGCCCCACCAGTTCTGGGAAAAGAGGTAAAACCAATGCAGTGCCTGCTGTGTGCCAAAGCTGAGAGCCTGGAAACACTCAGTGCAATGGTGCAGGGAAGTACAAATGCCTGTTCCCACTGCTACATGATGTTATTCCAGATGGGCCAACATGCCAAGGACAGAGTCAGAGGGAACACAAGGTCAGGCACTGCCAGACCATCAGGTCTCAGAAGACAGTCGCTGGTTAAGTCCAACCTACAACCAGCCACCAATCCACCAGCAGTCCTTCAACACTTCTGCACTGCTCAGAAAGCTCTAGCCAGGTCTTCAAGTACCAAATCAGCAGGAGGAGTGCCAAAGTCCAAAGAAATGAGTACAGTTCATGCCCCAGTACCCACCCTACCAAGGCTCCGCAACTTCACCACATCACTTCATTCAACAGTGGATGGATCCAGTAGCTATCCTGGGAAATGGCAGTGGTCCTTCCTGCCTCCCACAGACCCTACACTATCTTAAGGATGAGAAAACCACATGAAGAACATGACCAAAATGATTTTAAAAATCAGAACAAATAAGCAAAAAGTTCAAAACAAACACGAAAATACAAACAAATAAGCAAAAAAGGAAATGCACAGAAGTATTCCTTGTTTTACCAAAATCTGAGGCACCCTCTCTAAAAATCTAGTTTTCCTGCAAAGGCTGAGACTTTTTTTTATCAACTCCACCACATGGAGAATTTCATCTACAAAAAGAGGGACTCAGGTCTTATCTGGAAGCATAAGAGGAGGAGTTTTTCTTTTCCGAACAATGTTTCTTTAGTTATTTTCAGTTTTTCAAAACCAGGTAACTTGACAATGGCTTCAATTTCAGTTTTCAGATCCCTGAAGCACACTGCTGTTTTTGAAGTCTTATCCCTGGGGGACAGTGGGGGGAATATTACCTTGTTGTAATTTCAGGTATTCAGGGTTCAGAACAGCATGTGCCTCTTAGCAAAGCCACTTGTTCTTCTTACACCAGGTACACGAATGAGCCTAAGGAAGTCCAAGCAATAGCAGTACAAAAGAAAAATGATAAAGATCAACAGGAAGCTGTGTCTCTTGGTGCATTCCCTGTAATTCTGCGGTCAGGAAATTGCACAAAGGAAAGGATGAGAGCACTGGTGAGATCAGGCACTTGAACATCTCCCAAGCTTTGCTCCTACACTCGCACCCCAAATCCAAACCCATTACACACATCCCTTTGAAGGCAGGTTCCCTATGGTTTTTGCCATGGAAGGAAGAGTTCTATCTTTCTAACCAGCAGCCTGTTTCCACACCATCCTGCAGGCACTGCAACAGGGGGTGGGGAGACATCTCCTACTCGTGTGTGTGTAATTCCTCTGTCTGTCAAACAGCTCTGACTCCAGATGAATGCACATCAAAACACATCTTCAGGCACACCCAGGTCTTCAGGCCCATCTCAGCAGAAACAAAGGCAGCGTTCAGCAAAATCTAAGTAAAATATTTAATATTTTTGGCCAAAGCATTGTCCAGCAGTCACACTATGCTGGTATTTTTTTATTAAAGAGGGATTTTCACATGCAAGAACTTGCCACAGTCTCCTTTCAAGTTTATGTCAGCTCCCCATTTCTTTTCTCCATCTTTTAGTTTGGCCAGGAAGCCCAAAGTAATCAAATCCCTTGGTGCCCTTCCATTTGACAGCCTCCTTTCCCCCTGACATTCAGGAATGCTGAGGGGGGAGGTATTTTGAGCTGCACCAAATGCGTAGTTGGAAATGCCAAGCAAAACACTGCTGCAATTCTGATGTGTTTCACAAAGACCTTCGCTTCAGGAGACGTTTCAAAATTAAACACAGTGGCCAGGCTAACTCATAACTGTTTATTGTAAATCACTCAAGAGTTTACACATCATTAATGGCAAAATAACACTTTTAAAACACCTGCTGGATGAAAGACAGAATAAAGACAACTCTTTCATATTATATGGCATCATTTGAAAAACAAGAAACAGAACAAAAAAGAAACCATTTTATTTTTTTCCCCCACTTTTGCATCTTTCCTGAAAATATCTGGGCCTGAGTCTCAGTTATCTTGAGATCCCTGCCTTGCCCAGGGTGTGGGGCTGTGTGGCTGGGAAACAGGCACTCCCTCTCCAAGGGGCAAGGCAGTGACCTTCTGTATAAAAGAAAATCATGCCCTCTATCTTCAAAAGTGCTCCAGTGCTGACAGTACAAAGCCTCTCTCCTGCACTGGCTAATATCTAACACAAAGGGCTATATGTCCCATTAAATCCACATGCCTTTTTTTTTTTAGAATTTTTTCCTTTTTTTTCTTTTTTTTTCTTTTTTTTTTTTTTTGGTTAAGCAATTTTTTCTTTTTTTTTCTTTTTTTTTTTTGGTTAAGCAAGGCAACTGTTAAAATTCAGAAGCTACATAACTGTCTTTATATTTTGCTCAGAAGCCAATGGATGTTGCATGCAGCTGAAATATTAGTACAGGCTCTGACTTAGATAAAGGTCAGTTTTCTAAGACCCACTAGTCAAAGGCAGAAAAAGAAATGAAGAGGCCTCTTGTGCAAAAGGAGCTAAAATATGCATGCATCGATGGCCATGACTCATTAGAATATGACTTAGGTCTCCAAACATTGAAACCAAAGCTTTATTTGGCTTAAGACGTGGTTGAGCTCTATACATTTACAATTACAATGTATATGTGACAACAAAGGAACCATCTCAATATAGCATCAGTTGGTATTTTGGCCTGTATAGAGACTAATCTTCAACACAAAAGCCTGCTCAGCAATAAAGAGTTTTCATATTTAGCAAAGACAGCAGTGCACTGGGCTGGCTAACAGGGCTAACAAAAAGAAGAAAGCAGGTTTCCAAACTAACATCTAACTAAACTGAGGGTGATCTTTCCCCTTGGACATACTGTTTTTCATCAGCAGTGTTACTGTCCTTTCCATGAGTATGCAGCTGACACAGCACACTGGGCCCTGCCCCATCCCCCCAAAAGATGCACCTCAAAACCTTACTGGATTAGCAGTAGGAACAAAAAACTCCCCTAACTGCACTTGGAAAGGACAGTTAGTTCCTTCAACCTGCCAACATTTACCATGAACAAGCAAAATACAACAAATCTCAGACATGAACTACAGTGACTAAAATCAAATCTCTCTCTCGCTTAACTGCAATATTAAATAATATATAACATTTTTACACTTAATAGTCTTAAGTTTGGACATAAGACAGCTAATAAAGAAAGGAAAAAAAAAAGCTGTGGCTGAATCAATTCCTGGGAAACTGATTCAGCCCAACCGATCTGAAACAGAAACGTAATTTTACCCAGAGGTAAATCCACCACAGGCACGGGGTTGCACACACCCAGCCAGCCAGGCAGACAGCAGCACTGGCACAGCCCAGCGCCACTCCTCAGGCACTGCCATCTCCAGTCCTTTCCTTGCGAGCCTGGATCATCTCCTTCGGAGCCTGCTTGCGGTCAGTGACCAACCCCAGCCAAAACATGAAGTCAATGAACCAGGTGGTGGGGTTGAACTTCAGGCCCAGCTCACTGGCTGAGTAGTCAAACGGGAAGGTGTGGTGGTAGTTGTGGAAACCCTCACCTGAAAAACAGAGAGGGAGTTTAAAGACCACATGGCTGGCACTTTTGTCAGCACAGGAACACACTCAGGCAGGACACTCCAACACCCATTTCCCAAGCCTTGCATCTAGAGGAGGTTTTGCTCCATCCCAGACCCCTGGGGCAGACCCAAACCAGACCCCATTTCAGTGCTCTGGGCTTTCCTCCCCAGCAGGAAGGGGCACGTCCCACACCTTATGCTCAGGGAAGCAAACCAGAAGTGCTTCAAGAGGGGAGACACACAACTGAGTCAGAAGTGGGGTCACTCACTTCTGCTGCACTATCTGCTGAGCAGAATTTGCTGCTGGTTGCTAACACCTCCCTTCCCAGAGACCACATGGTGTTATTTCAACGTGGGCACCATCAGCAGGACAAGGGCGCCTTCCGCGAGGATGCACAAGCTCCGGCCTCCTCCAAGCCCTGGCTCCAAGCGGTGTCCAGCTGCAGGCACCCAGTCCTAGCCAGGGTGCAAGAGGAGGGGACATCGCTCTGAGCTGGCAGAGCAGTGCCCAGAGAGGCTGCAGCACTCACCAATGGCTCCCAGGGTGACCAGGGTGTTCTGCCTGGGGTTGATGTTCTTGTCGTAGGGGCGGTTGCCGTACATGTGCGCGGCGCTGTTGACCAGCCAGGTGACGTTCAGGGAGATGGTGTACCGCAGGATGGAGGCCAGGAAGTAGGCGTTCCACAGGCTCTCGCCCCACAGGTACCACGGCACGAAGGTGGGGATCACAAAGCACATCAGCACAACTGAGCTCTTGTAGTACCTACGGGGCGAGAAGGGAAAAGGGATGGCAAAGTAAGACCTGTCCTGTTCGTCCTCCTGTAAGAGGTTTAAAACAGACCCCTGCTTTTGTTGAGTTTTCTGGAAGGGATGAGGAAAAACAGAGTTTGGATTTCTTAAACTGTTATTAAAACTTTGCATTCCCTGAAAGTATTTAGACTAGGAAGAATCATCATTCTTATTTGACAAAAACAAACAAACAGCTTTCAATTAAAACACACAGAGGACTGGAAAAATGTTAATATTAGCAGTATTTTTGAAAGGAAAGAAGTTTTCATTAACACAGTTCTCATCTGTAACACATGAGCTAGTTTTGATCATCTTGTGCATGAAACGAATCACCCTCTTCCTTGCAAGTTCTTTGCTTGGTGTATTTTGTTGTTGTTGGGAGGTTGTGCCTCACATCCTGGACTCCAGAAGGAGACCTGCAGCTCTACAGCAACACCAGCCATGGTGAAGAGGGCATTCCTCAGCTCTCTCACAGAACTCAGTCCTCACTTACCTGAGCTAAGGCCCTCCAAGCAAACAAGTTCCCCTTCTTTGCTTCACCAATGACAAATAATTTCCCAATCATATCACTGACTTCTCATAAGGTTTGCAAACCTCATCAGTTCAAGGCCAGGATTTAAGTAGAGCTGGAGGAGAAAAATACTTCCCAGTCCAGAAAATTCCTTCAAAGTTCAAAGCCTCTACCACTCTGCAGAAATAAAATAAAATATGAAAACAGCTTATCAGGCACCAATTAAAACTATCCTGCGAGATGGAAGAAGCCCAGTCTTTGATGGAAGACATGAAATCTCCCATCTGAACAAGCATCAGAGTACACTGTCTCCCTTTGACTGAAACATCCACCTTGGGCTGAGAAACCCCCTTACCTGGAGTGCAGGGGAATCAATGCCTTGACACATGCCTGGGGAACACTGCTGCTTTCACCACACAAAAACTTTGTCATGGGGACGCTTCACCTGTGAGCTCCTCTCTCACATCACTTGCAGGATTATTGCTCCCTCATTTACACAGGGTAGGTTTTACTGTCAGACGTGCCTGGAGCAGTACTGTGATTTCAGCTGAAGTGACGTGGTTTTACACTGACTGAGTGGTGCCTCGTCCACAACTCAGCAGCACCACTAAATTCAGCAAAGCCAATGATTTGGGCTTAAAACAAAACATGCCAAGAAGGATTTATTATGATTCTTAGTGATCCAGCCAGCTAGTTTTTCTATGCTGTCAAGAAACCACAACACTGCAACCTTGTAGAAAGGAGAAACCCAAATTCTGGGTAAGGGACAAAGTCCTAAATCCAAATCCAGAGCTAAGGCATTTGCTAAGACAACTTTTTTGCAGAAAACACACTTCTTCGCTACACAACCTGTGCAGCATGACCAAAGCAGTAGAGCCTGCTTCTTGTGGGTTGCTGTTGTCTTGGAAAAGGTAACAACCAAGAGGAGCTGCAGCAAACTGCAAGGAAGCTGTTGCAAAAAGGCACTGCCAACTGAGAAACCAGTAGAAGCAACCATACTTCCTCACTCCTGGAAGACTTCCATTAAAAGGGTTTTTTTTTTTTTTTTTTTTTTGCAGTAGAGAAATCTGTGCACTAGGAGAAAAACACCTAATTTTGAGACTTAACTGACTGCTCCCCTCAGTCAGAAAATACACAGAAATGGCCTTAAGCAGTTTTCCAAAGTGCCCAGATGAAATGCTTGCAAGCAGAAAGTCTTCTTGTGCCTAAAACACAGTTACTCACAGACAGCATAAAGGATATTGCTCAATTCCCAGCTCTCACAGAGTGTGTAGCAAATTGAGCCAGGTCTGTGCTAATTCCCAAGGGAGATAATTAATTCTGTATAGAATGGCAGTCTTGGGAGAGGTGGCACTTAGTCTGCACTGGCCCAGGGGTGCCAATGATGACTTTCCCGAGTGAGATGGGCACTTCTGTGTTAAGGCAATTAGTGATTGCGGAGTTTGCTCCTGATCAAAGAAGAAGGCCAAGATCCGAGCAACCTCTGCCACAGCTGTTTTCATAACCAGCCCTGGCTTTTTGGGAAAGCAGAGGCACAAGGACAGGGCTCAGTGCTTGTGCCACAGAGCCTGCGAGGACAATCAGCAAGTGTCAGCCACATGGGAATAGTGGGGGCCAGAGGAAAGGCATCCCAGCACCCGCAGCCAAGGTGGCAGGGATATCTCGGGGAAGAAAAGGGAAAGACAAAAACAAGGAAAGATCCTCAACCAGAGCGCCAGGCGGGAGGATCTCTCCACGGCCACCTCACCTCAGGGCCCAACGCTCGCACTTACTTTCTTTGGAACCTGACGACGGGGTCATCCAGCAGGTCAGTGAAATCCAGCTTCCTGCCCTTCTCGATGACGTCGCGGTGCTTGCGCACGAAGAGCCAGCCGATGTGGGAGAAGAAGAAGCCGCGGCGGGCGTTGTGCGGGTCCGCGTCCGTCTCCGAGTACTTGTGGTGCACGCGGTGGTCTCGGCTCCACTCGTAGATGTCGTTCTGCACAAAAAAAAAAGGTGGGGTGAGAGGAGAGGGGCCAGGCACTACAACCTCCAGTCCTCCCACGCAAACTAACAGCAGCGAGCCCCTCTCTGACGCTCCTCAAGAAAGGCTGTTGACTGAGACCCCTGGCTTTGCAGCCAGCCAGCCCATCACTCTGCTCCTGTCGGTCCCTACACGGAACGGGACCTGATCTGGGAACTGGTGACACAGACTGGACAAGTCTCAGGGCTGGAAACGGCCATTACTGCCTCTTGGGAGTTACCATCATCACTCTGCCCTGGGTGTCTGAGGATGGGCTGCAGGGACTGGGTACGTACATGTTTACATTGTTATTTTAAGACTGTGCTATGGGAAAGCTTGTATATTTATTTTCAGGGGACTACTGTACATAGGCTCTCAGTTCTGGCATCCTCTTTCTCAGCTGGTTGCAGCTGGTGCCCTCCAGGCACAAACACAGCTCTGAAAATGGGACAGAGCTTGTGGATCACTACAACTACTGTAGTGAACAACACGACACTGAAATGCCTTATGGCTGTAAATGGAATCATGTGGGCTGCAGGGAGGAAGGGATGGACCACAGTTTCACACTTGGATCCATAAAGAGGGACTTTCTGAGTTCACTGAACCAAAGGGATTTCAGCCTCCCAGTTTGCTCTGCAGGATGCCCTGGCTGGATGTGACGGACTAAACTGATGGCTTTTGCAGTGGTGCTGAGATATTTGTGCAGGGCACTGTAAGCACATTCAGCACTTGCAAACCTCAGGCCACACACTCATCTATGAATTGAATTGCTCAATGCCAGCACCAAAACATGGAAATGTCAGTTAATGCCCACATCCACAGGAGCGTGAACTTTAACCGGAGAGTTCTTAGCAGAGTTGCTATTTCCGCCTCTGCACAGTCAGGGAGGAACCCAAGCAGAAATACCCAAGGAAGGAAAGGCTTGGGTTACTTTTAGGAACAGCACCCACAACCAGCAACCACAGCAACTTTGCTCCCAGTAGAACTAAGCAAACCATTGGCAGTGTCTCTGAAGTAAGAACAGGACACCACCCATCTGAGCACTGAATATACCACAGGACACAGCAAGCACAGGATAATGAAACTGTGTGCACCGATATTTTGTGAGGCAAAAGCCCTGTGATAAAAGCATTGCAGAAATAATTGCTCTTTCTTTCAGCTATTAACGTTTGAGAGAAAGCACTGAGCGGACTCTGGGAACAACTGCAAAGAGCAGCTAAAGAATCCAGCTCAAATGGCTCCACATCCCATTTTGGATTTGCAAAAGATACTCTCTGCCTGCAAGGGCACACCAGGGACGAGTGAGGAACAAGAGCCCCAAAAAGATCTCAGCTCCACTGCATTCAGTTATGCTCAGCCCTTTACTGTTGTCATGTAGTGAACGCAGTGATGCAGGGAGTGGGCTGGGGACGAGGGGGACATTTTTCTGCAGCACTGACACATCTAAACCACTGAGAGGAGACAGCAAAGATCAGCCCCTTGCCAGTGCTCCAGTGCGTTGCACCGTAACTATCTCACTGCATGAGAAAACAAAGTAAACTGCAAAAAAGCAAAGGAAGTCACCCAAGTCCTCAGTGACAACAAGGGGAGACCTCTACCTTACTTCAGAGAAATCAAAAGGAATGAAAACCTCTACACAGCTTCAAGTGGCTTCAGTGGGAATATCCGTATGACTGGAAAAAGTCAACATTAAGTCACTTAGAAATAAAACAGGATTATGCAAGAAGTACGCTTAGAGAAGTCTTCTTTCTTAATGAAAAATAATTTTTCAAGTGAGACTATTGATCAGTTTGTCACAAGAGCACTTGATAAAGTCATTTGTGGGAGAGCAGATAACCAGGAAAAGCAATGAAACTGTGAGAAATTGACTTGGCCTTTCATGCCACAGCAAATGCCTGCAGAGCTGGCAAAAAAACAACGACTCCCCAGATGAAAGGGTTAGGAAGCTGTGAAACAACTGAATTGCATCTAATTAAAAACCACAAAGGCTAAGAGGAAATAAAGGCCTGAGGCCAGAACTGTTGACAAAAAATACACCAAGAACTGGGGCACAGCATGTGTAAATATGCTCTGAGTGAATTATTAGCAACCATTTTTCAGGAACACATCACTTTTGATAAGTTTCGGGTAAACACAGGGGTGAAATCCCTTCCAAAGCAGTGAGCAACAGCATCATGCTGTGACAGTGATGCAGCCATGAGGTTTCATTAGCAGGTCCCTTAACAAATCTGCAGACTGAAAGGTGCCAATAGCCTGGGCTGTGTGACAGTCTCGCTGTGCTGACCCAAATTTCCACACTACCCCTCCTGCTGTGTACAAATGCACCCAGCACAAACACAGATTGTGCCACAGAGATGACACCAGCAGGGCCCAGCTGAGGTGCTGGAACTCAAATGCTAGGAGATCAATAAGCCAGGTATTACCTATGTCTGAAACAGACAAGTGACAGCAAGAAGCACAGTCTTTCAAAATTATGAGAGCTTCATTCTAGATGGAGAGAAAAAACACAGCTCGGCTTGCTCCGATCATAAAAAAATCCACACGGCAAAAGTGGCTGCATTTGATGGTATTCCAGAGGAGGTACAGCATGTCACAACCCAGGCAGCATCAAGCTAAAACACTACAGCAGAGTTTCCTTCCCCTGCCCTTTAAGAATTCTGAATATTTCCTCCTCATTTAGCATCTAGGGATGCTGTGCGCATCTCCAATGCTACCTCTTCATCCCACAGCCAACATGAAGGAGATGGACCTGAAAACTCATCACTCACTGTCTGTTTGTGGTGGTGGAAACAGCCTTTACAGGTAATGGATGTCAAGGTAATTAGCAGCAGGCTTCAGATTTAGAGTGGGGAATTTGGCCTTTCATCTTATTTCTGATATGAAGGGCACAAAGGTGGCTTGAAGCTACTTTGAAGTACTTCCCTGCCTCAGAATCCCACCGTGTCCTCAGACAAAAGCAGTGATGAGGCCAATGCAGCTGAGAGCAGAATCCATAGCAACAGGGGAGCAGAATGCAATGAAATCCCTGTGTGCAGGCTCACTGCAAACAGCTCTACACACTCATTTAAATTACTTGTGAGAGATAAGATCAGCTGTGTAACAGGGAGACGGTACCAGGGGCTTCTCAAAACTCAAAACAGTTGTTTAACACACTGAGCAAAGGGCTTGTAAAGCTCTGCATGGAAAACGGTTCAGAATAAAGAAAGTTATAGTCAAAATGGACACATGTGTAGAGGGGCTAACTAATTATTTCTTTCCACCTTAAAAAAGAGAAAATCAAAGATGATAAATTAGCAGTGCAGAGGTAGATAAAGGGACTCTTTTCATTCTCTGTCAAGGCAAACAAGCAAAAAGTCCACCAACCAGATTGAAAGAAAAAAGATCAAAACTCAGGGTACGACACACACATGGTACTCAGTGCTACAAGGGGTTACGGCAGCCAAGCTCAATGGGTTTAATTTTAGTTCAGGTAAGTTTAATTTTAGTGCAGGTCCTTATCTCTATCCTTACCAGCCAGAGGAGGAACCAAATTCACACTGAGAACACCCTGGTTCAGGACTAACTCCTACAACCAGCTGGGTGCTACACAAGTGTTTCTGTGGTCTAGGACTGCCTACCAGCAAGCACAGAGCTAGTAACACACTTCTTCACAAACATATTTGAATTTGGCTGGTGAAAAACGCTGCATAAAACAGAGATAAATTAAGAATGTGAAAGAATGCCTCCTCTCCTTTCTGGGCACAAAGTCTCCAACTGCCTGGATGAACAGACTCTTGGTTACACAGACACATTTGCATTAAGTTGGCCCTTATAAAAGTCTCCCTGTTGTCCTGTGAAGTGTGGGGCCCACCCTGTGCCACAGATCAGTTGCTGGGGTGCTGAGCCTCTGACTTGGTCACCTTCAGCTTGGTCCTTACGTAATTATTGCTCCTAGTCTGCCTAGTGCACATTTTTACATGGGTGGTGACAGGGGCTCTGCATCCCCTGAGCCAGCAGAATGTGTTAAAACAAATAAATGTCTTTCTGTCAGCTTTGTTTTTTCTTTCTTTTGCTGTCTCTAGGCTGAGGGGCTCCCTGCACAGCAGAGAGAGCTACCTGGAGGCCAAGAATCTGAACAAGCAACACAAGCTCACCTGGAAAGCCATGGAGTTAGCTGCAGCCAGAAAGATCCTCAAAGGCAGCTTGGCTTTGTAGGAGCGGTGGCTCCACAGGCGATGCGCGCCGGCCGTCACGCCCAGAGCCGTCATCAGGAAACAGAAATACGCTGCAAGACACAAAAACAAAACACGGGGTGTGCCACGGGGCAAACTGACATTATTTGTGCTCTCTCTGGTGCACAGATGCTCCTTGCCCTCCCTGCCTGCCTGCCTGCCTGCAGGGCCACTCAGGAGACGAGGCTGGGCGGGCAGGAGGTGAGGTTCTCGGCCCACCTCAGCCTCACAGGCTCTTTGCCTAAAGAGCACAGGCTTTTTCTGCAAGTGTACAATTAAAACGAGAGCACATTCAAACATTAAAGAATATTACAGGACAACTTCAAATCAATTTACACCATCTGCAGCAATGTGTTGTTCAGCCAGAGCTCCCTGCCACCCTACACAAACACATGTTTTGGTTAAAACAGCCTATTTCGAGTTAGCAGAACAAATAGGGAAAACGAGATCCCCAAAAAGGGGTTTTGTACTTGTGTCTGCACAAGAGTCTGTCCACCAGGGAACTCTGTTAGACAGGCGGTAGCTTGACAGGAATTCACAGTCTGCTTTTCCTAGTACGTAATGTAAAACATTTGTCTGTACAAAAAGAAAACAAATGTATATGTAGGTGTGTGTCTACTGTGTCCCTCTATCAGCTCTCATCTCACAGTGCTTGAAATTGCAGCATCTGAGAGACAATAGGATGGAAAGGTATTTGGGAAAATAACAGCAACCATATTTCACATTGATTGCCACCCCTGCAGACTGAAGAAGCAAATGGACTTTTTCCACTCCGCTGGTGGATCCATCAAAAACAGATTCACCCAAACTGCTTGCCATTATGTCCATAGCCAAAAGCCCTGTCATCTCCTGTAGAGTAAAGCAAAGCCTTTCTCACAAGATGCAACAGACAGCTGGAGTCAGAACGGTCCCAGTAAAGATGATGCCTCTCTAAAACCTGCTTTGGGTGCTGTCATTGAAGAGACAATTCTGATTTTCAGCAGGCTGAGTGCTCATGGTACTCTTAGAAAAGGCTCAGTTGTGCAGTTATGCCCAGTGCACTGAAGTCTATCATGAAATTAAAATTTCTACTTACCTGAAGAGTGGTACAGAAATGAACTAAAATCATGAATTCTCTCTGCACATTATGCGTACAGATTTTGCAGAATCTACAGATTACTCTGAGATCAGTAAAAATGCTGACACCACAATTCCTGACACACCAGTCCCCACTGCAAAGCTGCAGATCTTGCATATGACTTGATGGAGCAAGGATTTGAACATCTATGAAATTAGGGAAAACTCATCCTACCATTTGCTGTGTGTGATGTTGAGCTGTGCAGAAACATCACTAAATAAAGTCTTCCAAATCACTCAAATGTAATTGTGGGAACAGATCTGTGACACACAGAATACTGACATTATCCAGCTAACATAAAAATACTAAGGTTAGAGTCCTGAATCATTACAAGAACATATTTTCTGTGGGTTTTATGACTGGTTAACCTCCTGCTAGCCATGGGCCGGAATCTCTCATCTTCAGCAGTTTCTTTGCTTCCTTAAAGCACAAGGGAGCTTTTCTCCCACTTCAAAGCAACAAATCATTTAATTGACCAAGTGCTTCTCAAGGGCACCCATCCATCTTAATCATGAATGATCACTTAAAACAAGAATGAAAGACAAATGGCTAAAAAGAGAGCTATGCAACATTAGCGTTGATTTCCCTTCCTTTCTCTGTCCAGTGTAAGAAGGTGGCTGCGTGGTAGGTGACAGACCATACGGAATATCTGCACTGAACACAATCAGGGACAACCCTCTCTGGCCCCTTCCAGCCCCCCAGGGACTTGGCAGCCCCAGCCTGCTCCTGCAGTGCTCAAGTGATCAAGGAAACAGCTGGGGCTTGTACCCACGCACTGTGCCTATTTTTTGGCTTTGCAGAGGAGGAATCATAAGAGCAGGAATCTTCCTAATATAAATCCCGAGGGTTGAAACATCCCCAGAAACAAACAAACAAAATTACTCAGGAGGTTCAGTGCCAGAGCAGAAGCAAATCCTGTCAGACAAATGCACTGCTTGGCGATAGCAAGTTTTGTGATTCTTACAGCAATTAAGGTGCCCGAAAATAATATTTGACCACTAATTCCCAATGCATAAATAGCCAAGATGACAAATATTTGCCATGTAAGGAATAGGTCTCAAGCTCTCCTTTGCAGAATAAATTAGGATCTCAAACCAAAAATCAGACTACCAACCATTTGATTATATATTAATCATGCACAGCTACAGCACTGTAGAGAAGAAAGCCACTGTTTGCTTACCTGTCCCATTTTCAGAGATAGGAGTGTGTATGGGGGATAAACATGTTAGTGAAACACAGAAGGACTGCAACGTGTAGCAAAGCAGATAGTTAATAGCAATTCCTCCTTATACTGAAAACACCCTCTTAGAAATGTAGCTAAACGGGTTTCCTAAGTAATAAAGAGTAAATAATACTTAGAGCAGAAAAAAGGAGAAACAATAAAGCCACAAGAAAAGTACCAATTAACAACCTGGAATTCAAACAATGAATGTTGTATTTCTTTTTAATTTAGTGGGAGAGCTAATGAACAAAGACTAAATTGGTAAAATAGCCAGATGTGTCCTCTGCATGTTCTGCTAAGGTCTGACAGGGGCATTTCCAACCAGCTCACTTGATAGAGCACAGCATGAGCAAAATGATTCAGAACTGGAGCAGAGGGAGAACCATGTAAAAGAGGGAACAAAGAGGAAGAAGGGGAAGAGAAAAGAGCAGGTAAACCTGTGCAAAAGGACAGAAGAGAGACCCAGTGCACAGGGACAGGGAGAGGATGCAAGACAGACAAGACACACGAGGTTAAAGTAATGTGCAGGCAGGGAGCTGACGGGTTGCTAGGCTTCCAATACACTGTGCCTGTGCACAGCTGCTATTTATGGGAACATGCCAGAATCAATAGGCAGAAGATTTTTATTCAACATTCTTATTAATGATCTGAAACAAAGGCAAACAGCATACTAATTACAACAGGGGATGATGCTATATTTGGAGCAGCAGTGAGAGAGCTAGGAAAACAAGGAAGGATCCGTGCAGAAAAAGGGAAAGAAAGGCTCAGAGTAAAGACAAAGCAAAGTAATGTAGTTTGGGGAGCAGTAATTGGAGACAGGGATCTGTGATGAGGATGAGTAGCCTGGTGAAGCAGGAGCCTGAAAGGAGGATCACCAACAGTTCATAAAATATTCCCAGTGGGCCATATGATAAGGCAGCAAGACATCAGTGTGATTTTGAACAGCAGGCACAGAGGTATCATCTCTCTGTCACACAGAAGCAATGAAAACTACACCAGGCAAATAATTAAAAAATGGATGGGAAATCAACAACTTCAAACATTTGAGCCACTTTTTTTAGAACAACTCATTATGCCCATAGCTGGATTTCCAGAAAAGCTTTACTAAGGCCAGTGCCAAACTCTTCTGAAAATCTCAGTATCCAGGGAACTGGCTTCTTATGAAGATATGGGGAGATGTTGCCACAGTCTGTATCTACTTCACAGGCATCAGGAAATCATCCTCTGATCTTAGTGGTTGCTGAAATTGGAGCAAATCTCACCCCCCAAAAACTTCAATCCTGTTTTATGCTAAATATCAAAATTAGAACTTCTTCTGTTTCTGAAACCTGGGACCACATTAGAAAGATATGTATTTATTCTTTGTGAATCCAGCACATTACAGATTGATTTTGACTTTTATCTCATTATTAAAAAAAAAAAAACAAACCAAATCAACCAAAAGAAGATGCTCAACAAACACTGGGGTCATTCTGCATATCTGAACAGACAATTCTGGCTCCTGAAAGCAAGGAGATGACTGAACATCCCTGTTCAGCACAGATGACAAGGAAACACTGTGGGATAACAACCATCCACACGTTACCAATGTCAAACATAACCCAGTTAGATGGAGCAAATCACAATTATCTCAGAGGGACAATGCATCAGACAGGAAAACAGAAGCAGTGAAACAAAATCAACTGCACGTTCACAATAGCACTACTGTCAACACACAAACCATCTTTCAAGTACAGAATAATGTCACACAGCTGTTCCCATGGGGTGGCAGCACACAGAGCCTGGCACCAGCTCACACCCAGTGGCTATGATCCCTGTGCATGGATGGCACGGACAGGAGGAAAAGCAGAGCCAGGAGCAGGGAAGGGAATCAGCTCTTGCTGGTCTCACTGCTGGCATCTCTCTCCCCTGTGGCTCCTCAGGGACCTGAACACTGCATTCAGCCACAGCAAGGTGACTACTCTGAACATGGCACATGCCTGGAGAGCCATCATCCTCACAGTTTGCTCTCTGTGAGTTGTTCCAAACACAGATCCCACCTATTTTCCAAACACACTTTGGGACCGGGCAACTTTGGTGAATCTTTGAGCTTTTTTGGCATGCTACAGCATGTAAGAACTTCTTTCTTCTTGGTTTCTTAAAAGGAAGTCTTCTCCTGGAGCAGACTTGGTTTTAAGTCAAGTGATGACATCTCACATCAGCCAGGACTGGGGTGTATTACATCAATGCCAGCAAGCAGGACAGAAACTCCCAGTCTCTCTAGTACCAACAGTGGGGGAAAATGTGAGGGAAAGTGGTCACCCCTTCAAACAAGAGAGATGGCAGGCCTTGTGAGATCAGAGCAGTGGCTCACCTAGCCCCACACTTTCTTTTAACAGGGTAAGGGGAGTTGCTATGCAGAGGAAACTGAATGAAAGAAGAATTAAAAAATAAATTAAAAAGGGAAAAAAAAGACAACACAGGCCAGCTATTGTTGCACTAGCACTGCCTACCCATTTCAAGTGGTGTGGACTTCAAGATGTGACATTTTGCACAGAGAGTTTGTATAAAGTAATTACCAAGGCAAGTAATTACTGGAGGCTGTGCCAGAGTTATCACACCTGCTCTGACCAGGAGGGTGACAGACCTTGAGTCAGGATAGCCACCAAGGGTCAGGGCTTTGGTTTTATGTCTTGTTCTGAGGACATCTGCCCCATTTATTCCTGTGCTGTCTGCTGTCCCCTCCTGCCAACCCCCTGTCTGCTCACAACCAACCCACAGCATTATTTTGGACATGCTCAGGGAGCTTGCTCCTTCAGTGATGCCTTCACCTTCCAGCTGCTATTTTGGAAAAACCTTAGCTCTTCTACTGCCATCTTTTTGGGGACAGCTTCAGAAGCACACAGCACTCTGTTCTGATGGAGGTCCCACTGCTGGGTCGTGACATTCCCAACATTGTTCAGGCTACAAGGTCTGACACATTCCCAGGCCCAGCCTGAAGTTACATTCCAAAAAGGCTTATCCATTTTTACAAACACACACTGTGTCTCCAGCAGCTCAAGGATCAGGAGGCAAGATCCCATGGATACAGGAGAGAGTAATTTCCTCAGATGCGAATTCTAATCACACTAATGGCAAAGAAAGCACATCTCTTGCTTGGGAAATTAAAATGAACAAATGCGTGGGCTGCACTTCACCTGTAGACATCTGTTACCTCTTCAACAAGAGGGCAGCTGGAGACAGCTGACCTTAAAATGCTGTTCATGATGAAGATGTCTCGTGACATGACAACATTTGGAGGAAATTCTCCCTCCACAGTAGCCAGCAAAGTCTCAAGCAAGCTGCTGAGAAATTTTCATCTTAGCACAGCCATTTTTTTTCCCCTGCATATAAAACACACAACTTGACTCATTTGTAGTAAAAAAAATTATTTGAGGATTAAAAATTACAGGAATAGACGCGAAACTTTTGCCTGCTTTCACATCAGCATCCTGTGCTTATTCAATCACATTAAAATTGCTTGTTAGGGAATTTTACTAACCAAATGAGTCAAACCCAAGGTTTTCCATTATGCTGCAAGAACTGCATGAGACATACAAACAGCAAGTTGCTCAAGCACAAGCATACAAAGCTGACTGACTGCCATAAATATGTAACACTCCTGAAACTTCCAGTGGTGATTCTTTCCTTTCTAAAAATTAAATTACATCTGCATATCCTGTATCTGCCTTCTCCTCCTCACTTGTGGGGTTTTGCTGTTATTCAGTGGCAGATTTAGCACTAATATGACCAAACCAGGGAAAGTACTTCCAGTAGTGCTGACTGGTGCCTAACTTCATTCCTGCTGAAATTCAGGGCAGCACTGCCACTCATTTCAGTAGTTGCACCATGCCTGGTCTCTTCTGAACTCCTAAGAGATCCTCCACTTCACTACACACAAGACAGAGACAGAAGATTCTCTTCTGATTCAACATTAGGGCTCAGACCAGAAATGCAGCCAATAATTTTGTGGTGCCTCATGTGCTCTTTTACGCTTTCATTAGACAATGTCAGGTTTGGGGATACATTTTCTTAAAATGCCATGTCTGCCCTCAGAATGGAAAGTTTTCCTACCCCAAATCAGGCCAGAAGTCTTTCCAAACATCTCAGTAAAAAATGCTGGTTGATGTCACGCACTGCACCAGTGGGAGGGCCAGGGTCATCTGTAGATTAGACATGAAGTCCCCAGTACACATCTCTACTGCTAAACTCCAGGGAAAAACTGGAGCTAAACTTGGGGCTCTCTTCCTCCACAGCAAAGAGACACCAGGGAGCAGAAACATCTCATTTAACTTGCAGCATTGTACTAAAAAAGCCTTATTTTCTGACCTGGAACTACATTTATTAAGGAGAAGGAAATTTTCATCTTAGTCCCTAAATTACTGCCGAGAAGTGATGTTGAATGAGTGCTCTGGCCCTGGGGTCTCTGGGAAGGAAACCCTGCTCTGCTAGCCAACCCTCTGCTCACTGAGCCCTGCTAACTATCAAAGGCTGGCATCCAAAGCTCCTTGGGCTGGATTCAAGCAAGCAAATGAGAACTAAAAAGCACTGGCATGCAGCAGCACCAATTCCCTGGGCTGCCCACCATACAGGTCATGCCAGCTCTCACGGGGAGCCGTGCTTTCCTGTGGAGACCAAACATGTGAAATCTCAGGCCAGAAAGTTTCATCTAAAATTAGATCTTCACATCCTCTGAGCTACTCTAAATTGAGCCAAAAGAGACAGAGATAAGAGGAAGCACATCAAAGGCAAAGGGGAAGCGGAGTTTCAGAGCTGCAGAGAAGATGATTTCTGATCATGCCCTGCTCCTGCCCCTCTGTACCATGGTGGAGCTCCAGGAGAAGCCATCTATCACATCCCCTTGGCCCTGCCATCACCAGCTCATGAAATCCAGCCTGCCTCTGCCTGGAGGCACATGCCTGCGCATGCATTTTCAGGAATGTTCCCCAGAGCCAGCACTTTTGGCTGAGTATACAAAAGACTTTATTCCAGTTGGAATAGCAGAAATGTTCATATTGACAACTACAGCCAATGTGACACAAATAAAGCCAATAGAGCAATGGAAATCGTGGCTGACAGCAATTATTCCAGCCAATGCTAGAACTCCCCTAGGAAGGAAATACAGATTCCCTGAACTCACCAGCAACTGAAGATTGCCTTAAGATGTCAAACAGCTTACATATATTTTTAGATCAAAAGAGAAGGCTGGAAGATGCTTTGGCTTCTCTGAAATTTTTGATGCTTATGTGTAGCCTGTCTCAGCTCAGCTGGGTCCTGCGTCATCACAAAACCACGGGCAGATTTCACTTCTCTCCCAGTGACCTCACTGCTGTCCTCAATCCGCACACTGACTCGGGCTCTGGTGGGTTTTAAGTGCTCTATAAATGCCAAGACAGAATAAATGCCAATTTCACCTCTTTTTTTCTTTAGGGACAGAGTAAAGAAATAGCATGGTTAAGCCATTAGCACAGCAGACCAGAGCCTTGCATTCAGCAGGCAGCTCTGCCTGAGGAAGAAGGTTTAATTACTGTTGAGTTATTGTTTAGCATCCCTGTCCAAAAAGGGACAAAGCCAAAGCTTACCCTGTACAGAACCAGGTACATGACAGGGAAATGCCCTGCTCTGACCCACTGCCCTCTCCATGATCATCGCAGCAGAGATGTCATGGGTTTGACTTTTCAGGACTTCACAGTCCAGGTGATGTTTCCTTCTGTATCACTGCCTAGATCACCTTGCCTAGATCTCTGTGTCTGCTCCACTTGCATGCTATCAGCTGCTATTCCTTTTCCTCCCCCTTCCAAAACCAAACAGAGCTCAGAGCAAAACCTGTTGCAAAAAATGGCCTCTTCCAACTTTCTCTCCTGGCAGTTTTAGCCTCAGTGCTGAGCTGCAAGCACTAAACCTCATTAAAATCAGAAGGCACAAGCCCCCTGCACGCAGCAGGTCAGTTAGCCAGAGCTGTCAGGTTGGATGATGGTGCCAGGGCAGAGCAGGAGACCTCGTGCCTGGGCAGGCTGATGCTCCCCAGCAGCACTCGCCAGATGACTGCTCCCCATGCCCCCCCAGTGCCTCCTCACTGTGTCCCTCCAGCACAGACAGCCCTGCCTGAGCCCAGCTCTGCTCCTCCAGCGAGCTCTAGTGCTCAGAACATCATCTGAGACACCACTGTACAAAAATGTCTTGAGAAAGATCCTCCAGAAATCTCCATCCCCTGCTGCTGAAGCCCTTGCACTAGAGGGATGGCAGGCACACAATTCCCTATGCCAGCATCACAAACAGCCTTCCCCTCTGTTTCACATCAGCTTTGCTTAGCACAGTAATTGTTAATGTTTTCCTCTCCAGTGGTGCAGCCCATTTTATTGTTAGCCTACATGGTAAAAATAAAACCTGATTACAAGAAATTGCTTGGCTCCAATTATAACATCAGTGTTAGTTACAAGTGCAGCTGTGATTACAGGGAGGGTAGGTGCAGTGGCAGACATGAGGAACCACACCAAATTCAATGCAAGTCCCTTGAGACTTCTGCAGAGAAGTCCATCCTGACTTATCCATGAAACTCCTCAGAGCCTGTATTCTGCGATCCCCACCTGCAGATGTAACCAAGGACAAAAAGCTAGAGCAAGAAATTCCTGATGACTCCCCAGAGCAGCCTGCACCAGCTCAGGACTGGTGGACCATGGCTAAAGAAGGCACTTTATGCTTTTGTGGCCTTTGGCTGGGCTTTTATGTGTTTCCCACAGCCACCTCTGCTGGTGCCAACAAACCTTCCCTTCAAGGGGCTGCTTCACAGGGATGCCTCTCCCAAGCCCACAATGTCAGGGGGCAGCCCAAATGCCAACAACCCTGACAAATTCAGACAGGGGTTTCTACCTTTGCTGGATCCAGCTGTCATCTCTGTCCTCATCACACACATCAAAGGGAAAGGGTGCTTGAGGTTCTTGTGGCATGGCTGGAGCATGGGTCAGAGCAGCCCAGCAGTGCTTTGTGCTGGGTGAACATCCTGATGGCACACAAACAGCTTTACTGGTCACTCATCCACTCCTTGGACCCACTCCTGAGAGCAACGGGACCAAAGGACCATCGCACAATCCAGGGGCCAGCACACACAGAATTTTTTCCCCATTCCTTTGCTGTGCTCACAGTGACCACATGATGTGCAGCACACAGGACAGAGGGAAAAAAGCACAGGAGCATCACCAATGCACTGGGGATGAAATCAGGATAAGGAACACAAACACATACTTACAGCTGAACACTGGGACAGACAAGACCTTAAGGAACCACCTCCAGCAACAGTTAAAACAAGAGGAGTTAACACTGGGGAAGGGAAAACATCCAACAGGCAGGAGTGTACTCAACAGGACATCACCTCAGAGCAGGATTCTGGAACAGACCCAGAAACATTGGTGTGACTGTATCCATCCATACCTATTCCATGAAAAGGCTGCCCAGGGAAATGGTGACTCTCCACCCCTGTGAGGATTTAAAAGATGTGCAGTTGTGGTGCTTAGAGACATGGTTTAGTGGTGGACTTGGCAGCGTAGGCTAATGGTTTTTGATGATCTTAGAGGTCTTTTCCAACCCAAGTGATTCTGTGATGCTGTTCTATCTGTGCATTATGTGAGGGTGTGCTCCCAGTTTCACCATGGACACAGAGCTCAGACCATTCCCAGATGTGTTAGAGCCATCCCCATGATCTGGGCCTCAGGCCATTTTTAAGGAGAGAAACACTGCTTGAGAAAAGACTTTCTTCTTGTCAGAGATGATGGGAGTTCAGCTCTTGATGCCAGGAGGGAAGGAATAAGGCAAGAATTTGGCTATTAAGAGTGAAAGCTGTGTTACTGTGCTTTCAAATGGGCCAGGGTAGGAAAAGCCAGTCCAAAACTTCTCTGGAGACAAACAGGGCTGCTCCCCTGTGCAGATGTGCATCTCAAAGATGTGATTAACATTTGGATTAACTCCACCTCTTCTACACTCATCATCTAGTGGACCAGCTGCTGTCTTGAACTGCTGAAAGCATGGTGGGCAGCTGGGGGCTGATGGACAAGGCCAGCCTTCTGTATTCCACAGAAACTTTCCGGAGCTGCTCCCTGCTCATGGCTGGGACTGTTCTGGGAGCCAGCAAACAGGAGATCCCCCTGAGGAGTAAGGTGAGGAAAGGTCCTTCTGATCATTAAGCCCTTCCCACCAAGTATCCAAGATAAATTCATTTCTCCCTATTTCTGACCCAAACCCTCATCTACAGAAATCACCTGAGCCTAAACACTGTCCATGCTACAGTGGAACATAACCAATCTCTAGAGCAGCAGAAGTGACAGAGAAGTTTCCATCAAATGTCTCCATTTCATTTGGTGTGAAACAGAGACAATATTTCCACTCTCCTTCATCCACAGAGGTACCAAGGGGAACTTCTCTGGAGCTAGGATTTTATTTTTTTTTTATTTACAGCAGTCTGTGCAGTTTCCAACGCCGTGCATAGAAATGGTTTGGGACTAACCAGTTAATAACCAGAAAGCCAGCAGGTGGCACTCAAGAATATCCAAGACTGGAATCATGCAGGACCATTAAAACTTGCCTCTGCAGTGCACAACAGCAACCTGAGCCTCATTACACAGGCATGCTACCTATCAGCAGCCTGAGAAAGAGGCAATAACCCGAAGTGCTAGGACCACAATTGCTTTAATCTCTTTTACTGAAGGGATCCAGGGATCCCAGGCAGGATCCAGACTCTTGTCTGGGAGCAGCTTGCATCTCAGCAGGGGTGCAGCTGGGCAGCACCGCTGCTCCGTCTGTGCTCCCAGACAGCCAGCACTAGTGCACGGGGAAAGCTGTGGATAAGCATGGCACAGGGCCCACCATGGCTGAACATGAACAATCTGGCACTCTCAGAAGCAATAAAACATCTCCTAAACACTGCTAAAACAACAGCAACAAGCCTCCCTTCCCATATAAGCACCATTAGGGCCAGGCCATCCTCCTTCCCAACCCCAGGCTCTGGCAAGGCACAGCAGCGTGTGACATCCACTCCTCCCTCGGGCAGCTCTGCCAAACACATCTGGGTGATTTGGGATTTCTGGGCAGCCATGCTTGCACAAGTTTTTTAAGTTGTTTCAGCAGCCCGAAATGAAAGGTTTTAAAGCAGGTAAACAGCTTAATCTCTTTTGTGGCGGCTCTATTTCCTAAAATTAATTTGGCTACTTCAAGAGCTTCCTCACGAGCCCTCTGTGAAGACTAAAAAGCACCTTTACCCAAACAAAAGCTGAGCAATCACGTGGTCCCCCAGATGGAGTCTTTAAGAAGTTGAGTCCACCAAAAGAAACTGTGAGCAGCTGTTAGCATCGGGCCCTGCAGTGAAACATGCTGGTACTTGCCTCTGTACAAGGATTTCAGGGTTTTTCAGTTTGCTTCCCTAAATCAAAACAGATAAAGCTCACTGGGACTGCCACAGGGTAGACCTGGCTAGAGCAAGGAGGTTCCTGGTTAGGAAGCATCATTTAATGGCACGTTATGTCGTGGGGGATGAGCCTTGCACAGTTTCCTCCCAAGTGACCTTTGGAAGGTGGTGCAGCACATCCAGCCCAAAAGAGGACATCAGTCAGCCACAGCCTCAGCTGGCCACAAGCACCCTTTTGAACAAGTTAATTCCTGGAAAATCTGCATGCTTGGCTCAGCCAGTCCCATTAGCAGCGAGCTGCTCCCACCCTGCTTCAGATCCTCCTGAGAGCCTGGAGAGAATGGTGATGCCTCCCCATCAAACCTCCATGGTGCTGAGCACCAGGGGGAAGGCAGCAGGGTCTTCTGCACTCACCCCTGCACCAAACCACAAGTCAGGCTGGCAAAGAGCAAGGCAAGAGAGCTCCCAGTGAGCCCGGGCTGCCGCAGCAGGGGACATTCCAAATCTGCTGGGCAGGTTCCATGGCTGTCCCACAGGCACAGCCCGGGGCTGCCCAATGCCTCACACACACCGTCTGCTGCCTCTCGGGTCAAGGCAGCTCCCAGCTCATGGAAAATTTTGACATGAGTAATTTCATTGTTTTTGTTCAGCTTGGACTGAAATCAAATTCCACAGAGACACTGGGATGGCCCTGAAAGCCTATGTTTTAACCGGCTTATCTGTACATCCCTGGAAAGATAACCCAATTCCCGGTTCTGCACCCATTCACATCCCCAGTTCTGCGCCACCCAGGTGCTGTTTGGGATCCCTTGTGCAGCCCTAGCTCCGTGTGGGGTGTGGGAAGCTGCAGCGCGGGCCCCAAGGTGCTGGTGCGGGAGGACACGGGAACAGGGAGCACAGATAATCCTGAGTAAACAATCAGCTGAGCCTTCCTTGGCAGCGCTTTCCCATTGTCTATTATGTACAGCTGGACAAATGTCAATAAATTACCAATGGAAATGAGCCCTGCCGAGCAGGCAGCTTGGCTGGAACAGCGGTTTTCTAGGTGGCACACTGGCATTTCAGCTCCACTGTGCAATCGGTGCTGCATCAGCTGCCTCCGGGGGTGGGAAGGAGGAGAGCAAGCCCCGCACAGAGGGAGGTTTGTACCCGGCCTTCCCCAGGGGAGAACACAACAAGAGGTGGATGTCCTGGGGGAGGAGAAGGCAAAAAAAGCCAAGCAGGCAGTGGTGAGTCATGCGAAGCTGTCGGCTTCCTGCCAGACACCACGGAGGTCACAGCCAGCACTGGCATCCCACTCCCAACACACTTGTTCCTGCAGCTTATCCATCGGGGAGCAGTGGTGGGGAACACGGAGCGGAGCAATGCAAGGGCTTGCTCAGGACCACTGGGAAGCTTCCTGAGACCCAGGAAAGCTTGTGAAGAGAAGGAAAACCACAGCGGGACGCACGGAAGGCTGCAGCTCCTCCACCTGCACCTTCAGCGTACACACATCCCTGCACTACCTGACACTACTCTCATGCCGCCATCCACGTTTGCCACCGTGCCAGCCCTGCTCCGAAGCCTGGCTGGCAGCCAGCGCCCACAGAAAGGCAGTCTCACAGCTGATCTGCACAGGGAAGGAGATGTGGAGAACTGGGGAGAGTGAGGGACACGTCTGATTGACACTTATTCCCTCCAACACAACTTCACTGCTTGGCTCCTTCCACACTGAAGCAAAGGGGGTTTGTCAACTTAAGCAACAGCCACCCTTTTTTATCTACCCTGAGTAGCTCAGAGGGACCTGAGAAACAGGTCACCAGCATGACAGCAAGCTGATTTCTCTGACATATCCTGCAGGAGAGTGTGCCTTTTCACATTGCTCAGCACATCTGAGGGGAGCAGAGCTGGCAGCAGCCAGATGCGAGAGTGGCACGCAGTGTCCGGGACAGCTGGAGCCAGCGCACTCACTCCCTGCGGTGGAGCCCCTGTAAAAACCACCCACCAAACTCCTGTAAAAACTCTGTGGTCTGCTCTAGGGTGGCTGTTAAAAATAATGATGTCAAGAAATGAGAGGCTCTCACTTTCAGAAGGAAAGGCATTAAGCTGCAAAGTCGCTGAGAGCTGTTTATTATTTAGCGTCTGTTTAATCTCCACCAGGAAAAAATACCCCGGAGGATGGAAGGCTGAGATGGTAATTCTGTCCTTTACCTCTGGCCTCAGGGATTTTTGTAATTAAGCACAGTGAAATCAGAGACGATTTCAAATTGTCTTCTTGGAAAGGCAAAACAGAAAAAGAAAGCCCACCTGCCTGCACACAACAGGACCTAAAAGGGTTGAAAGCGGACCACAGGCTGTGCATTCCAGCCATACAGCTCCCACAGGCTCTCCTGGTCTCCCTGATCACCAAGCTGTGGCCAAGATAAACTACGAAATCAGCCTGAACACAACCAAGAAGAGGGAAGTGAGAGGAGTAGTGCTTAGAGAAGGAAACTATGCAAAACACAACCACCCCACAAACCTCTTCTGGTCACGAGCAAGCCAGGTGAGGGATTGTGCAAACCAGGCTTCCAGTCAAATGCAGGTGCCCTCCAGGGACCCAGAAACTGAGGATGGTAACTGATGGAAAGATTCATTTCAACTGCAAGCAGCAATTGGTAGCGATTTCTGGGGGTTTAAGACAGACTGAGTATCAAAAGCTGAACCTGTGAAAAAGAGATTTAGGGCTTCTCCAAACAGAAGGAATAAGCCTGACTTCTAAAGCATTTAGCTGGGACTTCCGAAGAGTCACCTCGACAGTAATGATGGCAGTCTAACAACCCAAATTCCATGTCTGTGAGTTCCTGCAGCAGAGACCCTTCTTTCCTCTGTATAAAAGAATCCCAGGCTGTTATATTCTCCACTCATCTCACAAAGCAGGTTATTTATCCAAAAAATTGCATCAGTTGTAAGCAGCACTCAAATTTTTACCCTCTTGGCCACCGAGATTTATATGAATCAATACACAGTTCTGCCTGCTGAATAGTGATGCTGACATTCACCATCTATTTGGTCCCACAAACCCTGACAAGCCTTGCACAATACTGCAGTGCTTCTATGTAGCATTTTCTCCCAGCATCATTCTTCTGTGGAGAAAGGAGGACCTCACCACTGTAGGACGGAAGAAAAGATGCTATATTTCACATTCTCCTCCCCAAACCGAATCCGTGGCTTTTCACCGCTAGCAGGACAGACGCTGCAAGCCAGCTCCCCTCAGAAAGCACAGCCTGGCTTATCGTCTCTGTGCCAGCGCCTTCCAGCTCTTACTCGACTTTCACATCTTCCCTAATGAAAATTTCTATCACCTTCCTCAAGAAACAAACGACGAGCTGATTTTCTACTCCAAACCGGAGCAGAAAACCGTGGGTGTTCAGAAAGTAACACGGTGAAACAGCAAAGGGACGGCCAGCGCGTCCTCTCCCAGACCTTTAAACGGAAACATCACCGCTTGACTGGGCTTTTTTAACTAAAAAACCCTGATAAATGTAACCGGAGGGAGAGCGCCTCCTGTTTCTACAGCAACCGAGGGCCCGGCGCGGCGCTGGCGATGGCATCCCGGGAGCGGCCGGGGGGGGGGGGGGGGCTCGGGAACAAAAGCCACCGCGCCAGTAAACAGGGGACGGACGGGGGACGGACGGGGCAAACCGAGCCGCGCCGCTGCCCCGGGGTCCCGCCGCCGGCCACCCCGCCCCACCTGTAGCGCATCCCCCGCACTCACCCCAGAGCAGGGTGAGGATGTGCGCCCGCGGCACCAGGCTGAGCGCGTAGACGGCGCCCAGGTGCAGCAGCCCCATGAGCACCACGTTGCGCCAGACGATGGCCTGCCCTCCTCCCGCCGAGCTCGCCGAGCCCACCGTGCCCGCCGAGCCCACCGTGCCCGCCTCGCCGCCGGCCGCCCTCCGGGGCGCGGCCATCGCGCCGGCCGGGCGCTGGGGAGGGCCGGCGGCG